>RJWJ010016207.1:0-34847 GCA_004363605.1 Indri indri
AGTAATTTCCATTGTTAAATTCATTTTGCTGAATTGAGCATAGAGTCTTTCTAATGTTATTTTAACATTAATTTTTAACATTAAATAATAACATGTTTAGTAAGTGTCTACTGGGTAAGGAAACTATATAACTGTACATTGAAAGGGTTAGAAGTATTGTTTTGAGGGTCAAACTTGGGTTTGAATCACAATGACCAGTTTTATGGTTTTATGGGCTTTAGGCAATTATCTTGACCTCCTTAAGCTTTAGGTTTCTAATTTGTAAAATGTTCCTTACTTCACATGGTTGTTTTAAGGATCAAACAAGAAAACAAATGAAAAATGTTTAGCATGTGCTTACTTGATAAATGGTTATAGTTTTCATCACAGTATGTAATTTGTAATAGGTGAATTGCTGATATTTGACCTTTTCAACTACCATAGATACTAGTATGTGCCGGACATCAATACTAGGACCTAAAAAAATAAAATAGTGAATATAATAGACTTAGTACCTGCTCTCATGGGTTCACAGTCAGATAGAAAGTACGGATAAGCAAATAATTGCCACACACTATGATAGGGTTCCTATAGGGTATATTGAGAGCACCACCTAGCTCTGTCTAGGGAGGACGACGTAGAAGAAGGGGACGCTTGGGGCCAGAAGGATGAGTCAGGTGAAGCCGGATGGAGTAAGAGTATTCCCGACAGAGAGAACAGGTATAAAGGTGAGAACTGATAAAGCATGCAGATCAGGAAACAAAAGGTCAGTGTAGCTGGGTGGGAAGGGGTGGGGCGTATGATTTCACGAGACTTGACAAGGTCAGTGGTGGCCAGTGTGTGCAGGGACTTGTAGCCTTGTTAAGTTGGATAGACTCTATCCTGTGAGCAATGGGCAACTCCTAAAAGGCTAGGGAGGAGAGAGTTATGACCAGATTTGTCTTTTAGAAAGAGCTCCTATTGTTGTGCACGGACTAGACTAGTAAGGTGACTATTAATGTGGGAGACCCACTGCGGGGCCGTAGCAATAACACCGAGAGATGATGGTCTGAGTAGGGATGCAGAGAAGGGGACGAGGGCAGGTAGATTTGGTGGTCCCTGGGAATCCATTAGATACAGGGAGAGAGAGCTTGGGTTTCCATGGCTAGAGGGTAATACTCTTCATGGAGAGTTGTGCCATCTCATTGAGATCATGTGCTTAGGCTGAAAGTTGTCATATATTCCTTAACCCATATATAGTAAGGATAACAGTATCACACGGAAAAATATCAGCAAAGCAGCAAGTAATTTTTTTTAAACATAGGTGATGTAATTGGGAAAACAAACTGAAATCTAGAAGTAACTGCTCACACCCATTTATTCATTCATTTAATAAATATGTGGTATGTGATGCGGACTTAAGGTAAGACACGGTTAGTGTTTTCCTGTTCTCACAGACCTGGTAATCTAATGATGCATCACAGAAGTGCTTCCTAATGATTTGGCAGACTCTTCCAAGCAGTGTTAAAATCAGAAGAATATGCTCCTTAAGCACAACCTTGAATATCCATAGTCTGGGAGACTAAGCGCTCTGTAAGTAGAATTAGACTTCCACAGGTCAGCGTGGGAGGCAGAAACAGATCAGCATAAAGTGCAGGCCAGTACAGGAAGGAAGAGCGCCTTTCAGGACTGGGCAAGAGGAATCACACACTCCTGGCTACGCTATTAACTTATGCCCAGTGAGGAAAGATGGGTAGTAAGCACCAAATCTGTAGTTGACACCTATACTTAGATCTTCAATAAACAGTGTCGTTTATTTCAAAGAAATGCCAAAGAAAGTACCTTTTCAGAAATTACTGAGAAGATTTAGAGTAAGAGCACAGACTCTGTATTCTAGTCCAGGATCAGCCATTTACTATGTGTGCGACTTTGGCAAGTGTTCATTTGTTCAAAATATGGCTTTTCCTCATCTGTAAGATTGGAGCAATAATATCTACCTTATGGTATGAAGATTGAATGAGACAGTATGTGTAAAGCCCTACAAACAAAGCTTTGTTCATGATGAATGTTCAACAAACAATATCTGCCATTAACATGACCTGAATTACAAGGACCCAAATGACATTTTTAGTTATTATTCTGAAGCTCCTAAATTGCAAAAACAAGTCTACTTTTTTCTTTTTTAAATGTTTTTTCTTAATTACTTTAGTAATATGCCATTTTTTATTTCAAAGAGGTATAATTTTAATAACTCAGTTAATTTAAAAAGTATTTAAAAGAAATTATGGGAATAATTTTGCTGATATCACCTTATGATTTTGGGTACTTTTAACTTCCAAACTGCTTTTAGATCCTTATAATATTCCTATAAGCATTATAGAATAGATGACCTCATTTAATAAATTAGGAAAGCGGGTAATACAGAATTAGCAATTTGCCTATAGTAGAGTCAAGGCTACTTGACTCTTAGTCTAGTATTTATATAAACCAACCAAAACTCAAAAAATTATTGGGCACTTAATAATAGGTACCCAATATAGTGGTAAGTGCTGTAGAGGATAAATATCCCATAAAATATTATCCGTAACCAAAGAAACTCACTTTTTAATTTGGGAGACAGGATTTTACATTATATTTTGCATAGTCTCAGCAGTTCCGCCTAGCTTTCACAGCTCTCCAAATCTGTCCAAGCCACCATTCTTTGTTATTAATGTTCAGTAGAAACCTGCATTTCTAGCTGATGATTATTCTTACTGTTGTATGAGTCAAGACACTTTCTGAGGTTTTAAAAACAATTCCTCAAGTTATTTCAATGTACTTGGTTGAGGTCTGTTGGGACTTAAAAGAGATGATGAAATGTGACCCATTCCATGCCTTTTCTTTATTTGGAAATTAATAGGAGGAAGGTGTCAAAAAGACCGCCACTAGGTTTGTTCTGGAATGGAGGACAGTAATGTGTGACTACACTCACACAGGGGTATAGATATGTAAACATGAGTTTCCATCTTACCATGTCTCTTCACATCACTCTATTCTTGGTTTCCTGGAAACCGAGACTACTTGCCCCTTACCTACACCTTTAGCTCATCTCCTGTGATTTTATTCCCCAGCAATTTCAAACTGCTAATTGTTTCCAAACATACCCTGTTGCTTCATGTCTTTAGGTTTTTGCATATTTATATTTTCTGATTGGGATTTCCCTTCAGAAAAATAATTTTTTTAAATATTTTTAAGGAGTTTACCATATTAAGAATTTAATCAAAACAATTTCAAAATTAAACAGAAAATATAAAATTTATCACTATCCCCAGATTACCTTATAAAACAAGTTATTACAGAGAATAAACGGCAAACAAGAAAAAAAAGACAAATGCTGGAATATGTTACTACTAATTCTGGTAAGAAAACTAACTGGAACAGTGTGTTGGGAATGCAACTGGTAATAATAATAATAATGACAATTAATTGAATATTTACTATATGCCAGGCACTGTGTTAAGTCCTTCAGGTTATCTTATTTAATTTTACCAAAAAAGAATGCAGTAGATGACATTCCCATTTTTGAGATGAGGAAATTGAAGATTAGGTAAGTAAAATCACACAGTATATAGCTAAAATGGAATTATATGAGCCAGTATCTGACTCCAGAGTATAATCTTTCACCAACAACATTGTAACTATAGCCTCACATGTTTAAAAACAAATGTTCAGAATATGGATAATAAACAAGGGCCACTTGTCATTTTAACCTGAGGCATTAATATAATTTCTGGGGTCCTATAGTAGCCTATTTTCCTTCAGTACCTTCAAAGAGCTGATACAATGTTTCTGAAACTTAGGAACTCCTGAACTTCCAGCTCTACACCCAGGGACCAATAGGGTGCACTCTAATTAGGCAAACAATTCATTAAAGTTCAGCATAGGCGGTTAAAACTTCATTTACCATTATTTCTCCCTACAACATTCAATGTACTCTTGACATAATCAATTCTATTTCACTAAAATTTTTAAAAATGGTCTGTATTGAAAAAAATGGTCCTTATTGAAATTTGGGAATGGAAACACTAACATATTCAAATGGAACTGGTATAATCGACACTATGAAAGATAACATTTTTGAGCCAATAAGGTATGTCCCAATATGAAAATTCATATTTAAAGGTTGAAAATCATACTACCCGAATCATAGCTTATGGCTTATTGGTATTCCCCATTATCCAGTTCCCTTGACACAGGGTAACTGCCGAATAAATGAAAATAGGTGAAAAGAATAAAGGCTAACACGGAAAGAACCAAAAGAATGAGATTACTTTAATATAATATAGGCTGCGTTCCTAATGTAGAATAAAGAATCTTCATCTTTTGGGGCATCTGCTGTCAGTTTCATTTCTCTAAAAGCAGAACATCTCATAAATTCTGCCTTGATTTGAGGAAAAAAACTACTCTATAAAACCGATGAAGCAATGAGGAGAAACAATTTTGTGTGGGTTTATTTCTGATCAAAAAGGAAGAAACGACAATGTGGAAGTGCCAGAAAATTTGAGGCAATATGGTAATCTATAATAGAATATTAGAAAATAGTCTGATTCAAAAATGAATGAAAGAAATTGAAATGTATTATTTAGGGGATGAATAGAAGTTTCGGTATTTAATTTTAAAAATTTCAGCTGGATGAGACAAACACGCATTTCAATGGCAATTCATATGAAGAGGGTGAGGGATTATTAATGTTACATTTTTAGAGCACAGTACAAATTGAGAAGGTAACATCACTAACAAAAACAAAAACAACAAAATCTAACTCAGTTGAACCCCAAGAACAATGGGGTCCAGAATCATGGGAAATAAAAGTATATTTTCAATACACTCTCATCAGAGCAAGTGTGACGATGAGCATCCTTCAAAATGGTTCTGTAATGAAGAGTTGAATGAGCTGGAAAAGTTTGATCTGAGTGTCTACTTTGTATCAAACATGTATAAGTAGGTCAGGACATAAAAGGAGAGACATGCATGCATATAAGTAGCTATCCAAAAATATTTTAGTACTTTGTAAGATGCATGAGTTGAGAGTATGCATTATTTATTAGCTGTGCTCTATGCTTTACATCTCTGGGAACCAAAAAAGAAAGCTATCTGTTCTGTCTGGGGTGGGGAAGGCTTCCTTACCACTACCGTCAAAGAGCTGATACAGTGTTTCTGAAACTTAAGAACTCCTGAACTTCTGGCTCTACACCCAGGGACCAAGAGGCAAACAATTCATTAAAGTTCAGCACAAACAGTAAAAGCTTCATTTACCAGTACTTCTCTTTACAATACGCAATGTGCTCTTGATGTAATCTATTCTATTTCATTAAAATAAAAAAAAATGCTAGTCCATTAAATAGGTTTCTCAACTCCAACTGGGCCATGACTCACAATTTGAGAAACGCTGCATTAAATTATCTCGGTTTCTATTATCCTAACATTTAAAATTTCAATTAATGCAATGTTCCAAGACATAAATGTCACAAAGTATAAAGAACCAGAACTGCCTCTAGTGGTTCAGTGGATAGACACTTTAAAAGAGGTTAGTTAGCGTTCCTTTCAGCCCTGATCAATACAAACAAAGACCGTAACAGTATAAATCATGTCAAATTTTTGCAGAAAAAATATTTGTTATGGATGATCTTTGTAATAAAATAGGTTCCCCCCCCTTTTTAACTTAACAGTTAGTATGTAGTAGCTATTATTCCTCATCAAATATTAAATGTAGGTCTAAAGATCCAAGAAAAAGAAAACTAAATTAATTTAATAAATTAAATTAATTCATTAAACTAAATAAATTAATTTATTAAGTTAAATAAATATTTAAAATAAACTAAATAAATTATTAAATTTATTTAAACAGAAGTCCATAACCAACTTTATAAATATGAAGACAACAATTTTTCAAAACATTGCCCTCCATCTGGTTCCTTAGCAAAACCCAGGTCTTTTAATGAACAAGTTTAAACTGATATAATATTGAAATTAAAAATCCTGAAAAAATTCCATAAAATTTTACAAAAGCAATCTATCATTTTTTTCCTGAATCTATTTCCATGGACATGAGAAATGTGACCAAGATCTGTCTACCATAATGTCTCTGCATTATATCCCTGCTGTTTCTCTTATTACACAAACCGAATTACCTAAGAAGCCCTAAGGCTAGGGTCAAGGCAGCACCTTCTATAACTCTAATATTAGCCCCCTACTACAAAAAGCGAAAGAGGACCTAGATTATTCAGAGACTCATTATAAATGCTTAAAACATCTTTAAAGGGACATATTCAATAATTCAAAAGAAAGTTACGTGCCTGTGGTATCTTATGTAGGCAACTATTAAAATGCAACAGACATGGTGATATATAATAGAACTGTATCCCTAACAAAATGTCTTTGCTCTATTATATCCTTTAAAATATTTAGATTATGTAACCTAAAGGGTGGGTACCCTACTCTTTTTGAGACTTCTAAACACTAAATAGGAAGTAAAGGCCTTATTCTAGATTTCCTTTGAATTATCTTGCATATCCCTTAGAGTTTTAACTTAATATTTTTAAGTAGGTTGCTCTGGATTGAATTGTGTCCCCTCAAATTCATATGTTGAAGTTCTAACCCTCGATGTGACTGAATTTGGAAATAGGGCCTGTGAAGCAGTGATAAAGATTAAATGAAGTCATAAGAGTGGGGCCATAATCTGATAGGGTTGGTGCCCTTACGAGAAGAGGAAGAGACACCAGTGCGCTTTTTCTCCATGCACACGCTCTGAGTACACAGCAAGAAGATAGCTGTCTGCAAACCAAGGAGAGAACCCTCACTAGACAGTGACCCTGCTGCCACCTTAATATTGGACTTTCCACTCTCCAGACCTGTGAGAAAATAAATTTTGGTTGTTAATCCACCCAGATTATGGTATGGTGTTATGGCAGCCCAAGCAGACTAATATGTAGAACAATAGAATTTTAGTTAAAGGAGCTACACAGAATCATTCTTGTTAAGTTCTCTTCCATGTCCATGAGCCAATGCGATACAATGAAAGACAAACAGAACTGGTGGGAGAAGGCTCTAAGTCCAAGTCTTCACTATCCTCTCACTAGTTATGTGACTCTATATGTTCCTTAAGCCAATGTTCTCATCTGAAAAGCTAAGATAACAACAGGTTTCTTTCCAGGTTAACATAGGATCAAATGAGATGATGTTTATCCATTTATTGGATCATTCATTTATTCATCTAACAAATATCTATTAGTAAGCATGAGAAAATTCACACATACGAGTTATTCTTCAATTTACCTATCACCTCTCTGGGTTAAATCTTTGTCTTTGCTTCCTCAGTGAAACAAAATTTTATGTGATGACAAAAAATTCTGTATGGAAAATATATAATCACAAACACAGGCAATATAATACATGTATCACAGATGTTCCTTGACTTAAGATGGGGTTATGTCCCAAAAACCATCGTAAGTTGAAAATATTATAAGTCAAAATGAATTTAATACACCTAACTTACCAAACATGATAGCTAGCCCAATCTGCGTTGAACGTACTCTGAACATTTGCCTACAGATGGACAAAATTATCTAAAACAAAGCATATTTTATAAAAACGTGTTGAATATTTCATGTACTTTATTTAATACAGCATACCATAGAGTACAGCATTGGTTGTTTACCCTCATAATCATATGCCCGACAGGGGGCTGCGGCTTGCTGCCACTGCCCAGCACCACAAGAGAGTATTGTATGCATATTGCTAGCCTGAGAAAAGATAAAAAGTCAAAATCTGAAGTACAGTTTCTAATGAAGGTATATTGCTTTTCCACAATCATAAAGTCAAAAAATCATAAGTTGAACCATCTTAAGTTGGAGACCGTCTATATAAGCGTATATGTATATATGTGTATGTATTTATACCCACCCGCATCTATACGCTCTTACCTCTTTACTTTCTTCCAAATCCGATTCGCTACTAAAGTCCTCTGTGTTTAAGTTTTCAAAGTCAGATTCTCCTACAGCAATTGGCACAGTCACAGTAAGACTGGGATTGTTTATGAATGACATGTAATCACTTTCATCGATAATGTATTTTTCAACACTGCTGCCGGTTCCTATGCCACTGGTGGTTCCATTTACATCTTTAAGATAGTCAAGATCTTTCCCAATTTCTGTTGTATGATTGGACATACAGTTGTCTTTCTTGTTTAGATCATCAAGTGGTTTAATTTCATCTAAAATCTTTTGTTTCCTAACGAAGGACTGTACAATAAATTCATATATTTTTCTTTTCACATAAGCTATTCCTTTGTGCATCCTATCCACAGCGATTTGGAGATTGTTCATTTCATTATCATCATCAGTGGCTGCAAGGTTGTCTGCACTAAATGAGCTCAGAAGCAAGGCCAGAAAGAGGTTCAGGACCTTAAAAACAATAAAAACATGATTACAATTTCGCCCCAATGTAAAGAAGCACAGATTATGATCACTTATTCCTCTAAGTGCGGAGGAAGCTATAAATTCTTTCTTTTTTTGTTTTCTTTTTTTTTTTTTTTTTTTGAGACAGAGTCTCACTCTATCACCTTTGCTCGAGTGCAGGAGCATGATTATGGTTCGTTGCAACCTCAAACTCCTGGGCTCAAGCGATCCTCCTGCCTCAGCCTCAGAGCAGCTGAGACTACAGGCATGCGCCACCATGTCTGGCTAATTTTTTCTATTTTTGGTAGAGACGGAGTCTTGCTCTTGCTCAGGCTGATCTCAAACTCCTGAGCTCAAGCGATCTTCCCTCCTTGGCCTCCCAGAGTGTTAGAATTACAGGCATGAGTCACCATGCCCCGCCTGTAAATTCTAAAACTAGATGAGAAAGAAACACCACAGCACAGTGATGAGAAGTTGGGTGATGTGAATTTGTGACCTGGGTCAATAGCTACTTACCTCTACATCCTTGGGGAAAAACATGATTTCTACTGCTCTCAAGTTCTCCCATTTGTAAAATGAGTAAGTTGAATGAGCTGACCTATGGTTTTGCTAAGTTTAAAATTGTATGAGTAGAAGAAAGGTTTCTATAGGGACTATACAAGAATGCTAAACTTAAAAATCATTGATATTTGCAATTATGCATTAAACGTATTCTATAGTTTCCTTTTTGATAAACAAAGATATTAAATTGGAAGCTAATTGAAAAACAACCATTATGACTCAGAATGAAGATTAAGGGTTTAACATAGGCATTGACACTAGTTTTCTTAACTTACTATATTTCTCATACCCACTGTGACTAATTAGAACTGTTTTTGAATAATTCCTAATATTTCCACAAGACTGGCACATTAATGTCCACACCTTTTGGAAGATATTATATATTTCTATGTTATAAACAGTAACACTCCAAATTTGAGACAGAGAAGGCTTGATCAGTTATTCCATTAGTATAATCTCAGGCATCGTTAGCCATGCTTTGTTATGACTTGGAGGCAGTAGAGAACCGATCAGTTCAGGTTGACTAATGCACCTGCCGTATGACAGAGGGTGACCGCATGCTATATGCCACAAAAGGGCAAGGAAATGGCATAATCATTGTGAACACTTAAAGGCACCACTTTGTAGTCCTATATTGGAAAGTAATGTTGGGCTTTTTCTCTCTCTCCCTTTTCTTTAGACTTCTCTCTTTCTTGGTTCTGAATTCATAAAATGTTCCCAGCATATCCTTTTAGGCCTGTCTTCAATATGATACTCTATTGCAATTTACAAAATAAATGTGATGAAATAATTGACACAATGGAATTGGTTTAAATTTTGCAGGGTCACTGTTATATTGTCGTGTTTTCTAAGTGAAAATAAAAGCATATCCAAGGTAAGAGAATTTTTAAACTAACAATCATGCAGGGGTTTATTTTTTTTTAACAAAATGGTCACCATTCTATTATGCTGTTAATATTCTGAAATACATATCTTAATTGGGTACTTACCACTAGGTTTCCAATGACCATGACCATCATGAAGACGGTAAGGCACATGGCTTGACCAGCGACCTCCATACAATCCCACATGGTCTCTATCCACTCTCCACACAGCACGCGGAACACAATCAGGAAGGAGTGGAAAAAGTCATTCATGTGCCAGCGTGGAAGTTCACAGTCACTGGAGATCTTGCAGACACAATCTTTGTAGCTTTTACCGAAAAGCTGCATGCCAACCACAGCAAAAATGAAGACGATGATGGCCAAGACCAGGGTTAGATTTCCCAGAGCCCCCACTGAATTGCCGATGATTTTTATTAGCATATTTAATGTCGGCCAAGATTTTGCCAACTTGAAAACTCGAAGCTGGAAAATAAAAAATTAATATGTATTATTATGATCTTTAAAAGCATTACATATATTGAGATTTACCAAGAATGATAATCAAAATCGATTCTCTTACATCTAACCTACCCTAAATCTCTCAGGCTCATCACTAATTTTTGGATCTCCTAGGAAGAATTTGTTTTTTCCATATTTTAACCATTTAGACCATTTTATCTGAGAGTGAATTGTTAATGATTACTTGGGGCCAATAGTTCTTAATTTGTTTTATAAACATGTTTCTAAGTCATACCATGCCTGACATTAAAATATTAACATCTGAATCTGAATGATCTCTGCTGAAAGATATTCATTTGTCAATAGCGTACAAAGTAACATCATCTCGAGCCCTGATATAAGTAGAGAAAAATGTTTATTATTCATTAATGTTCCTTCAGGGCAATGAGATAGCATTGAAAAACTTGGGATATTTCCCATGACTCTAAAATCATTTCCCTGATTTGCAAGGGTATATAAGGGAATTAATGGGCTATTTAGTAATCATACAAATTTTTTCTTCTTTAATTTTTAGAAGGTGCATGTTTTCCAGAGGTAAAATTAGGAAAAGTTTCTGCATGCACATTTTGTATCTCATTGTCATCCACTGCTACAAAGAGATATTTTTAAGTTAAAAGGTGATGCATTTTCATTAAAAAATTTTCTTAGATCTGGAAATATTAATTGTAACAGTCTCTAAAAACAATAATTAGTGAGAATAGCAATTGAGTAATATATTAAACTTTACATGACTATGCTCTTTGGAATCTTAAAGGTTTTGGTAACTAAGTGGGAATAATTTTTTTTCCCATTTAGGAGCTGTTTTTGACAATGCTAATGTTATGTAAAAACTTAAAAGGCTAATGATTGTGTCGTAAAATGTACGACAGTATTATGCAAGAACGTTGATTGTAGGAAAGGCTTTTGTGCTTGTCACTCTTTTGTTTTGTTTTTTACCAATCGGAATGAACGAAGAACTGATAATCCTTCCACATTGGCGAGTCCAAGTTCTACCAGGCTAAGCGTCACAATAAAACCATCAAAGATATTCCAGCCTTCTTGGAAATAATAGTAAGGATCCATGGCAATAATTTTCAGAAACATTTCTGCTGTAAAGATCCCAGTGAAAACCTAAGATCACAACAAAATGATTCTATTTCCATCAGATAATGATAAAGTCCATGGCATAATATGTGCTCTTAGAACATAATGCTTATGCTACTTTCCCCACGATTCTATTACTAACTTAAATTTATATAGTAATTTATAGTTGATGAAAGCGTTTCATGTACATTATTTCATTTTATTCTCACAGAAACTCTAATAAGTGAATAATGCAGGTATTATAGTTGTCACTTTATAGATGAAGAAACTAAAGTCTTCAGATAGGCAAAGTAACTCTATTAATATCATATAACTAGAAAATGGGAAACCAGGATTTGAGTGTAAATCTTTTTTTAAGTGTTCTTCCCATTATAGTAAACTGCCTTTTACTCTAGACTTCATACACCACCAGTACTGGCAAGATTTTGTTCATGAACAGTTTTATTTATCTATAAGCTTAGTCCCATTCCCCTTAAATCAGATGGAGTTATTATACATGCTTACCTACTATTATAACATGTGTATTACTATTGTCATTATCTGTTATGCACAAAAAATAAATTTATTTTCATAGTATAAGTAGCAGAGCTTTAAAAGTATAAATAATATACTGTAGGATGTTATACATGTTTTTGCTTTATATCATCAAAAATCCTAAACCTCAAACCAAATATTGTGGAAAAAATGTACATTACTTTAGATAGCTCTTTCTTGCAGCAAATAAAAGCTAATATTCCTAAACTGAATCAACTGGTAAACATTTTAATAAGTTATGTTTTTTAAGCACATAAAAGCAAGAATTAGATGGCAACTTTCACCAAAAATGGCCTTGCTAACCATATAATACACAAAATGTGCTAGAGGTTTTTAATATTTCACAGTTTCGATATAGAATAGATGGACAAAACAATACATATACTACCTAGATCCTGGAAGCAGAAAACTTGGAGACATTTTTGATTTATTAAATTATTTCTTGCAACGATGATGACTAAGGAGGATAAAAAGGTCCACAATTTTATTTTAGCCTTCTATAGCAAGTAAAAATGTAATAATATCATTTCAGAAAGTGTGTTTTTAAACTATGTGCTACTTCTGCATCTTGACAAAGTTGTAAATATCGCTATTGACTTTTCTTTCTTTTTTTTTTTTTTTTTTTTTGAGACAGAGTCTCACTCTTTTGCCTGGGCTAGAGTGAGTGCCATGGCGTCAGCCTAGCTCACAGCAACCTCAAACTCCTGGGCTCAGGTGATCCTTCTGCCTCAGCCTCCCGAGTAGTTGGGACTACAGCCATGTGCCACCATGCCGGGCTAATTTTTTTTTTCTATATTTATTTTTAGTTGGCCGATTAATTTCTTTCTAATTTTAGTAGAGGTGGGGTCTCACTCTTGCTCAGGCTGGTCTCGAACTCCTGAGCTCAAATAATCCGCCTGCCTCGGCCTCCCAGAGTGCTAGGATTACAGGCGTGAGCCACCGCGCCCGGCCCATTATTGACTTTTCAAGTAGTACTACAGGCCTATGCCTGCTGTTTTCCTTCTCAGTGTTCACACAGACATTAAGGTCATTATTTTTGGTAAAAAGTAGGGTATGGCCAACTAGATATAATCCCCATTTTGGGAGTGGGGGGTCAAGAGGCAGGAAGGGAGGTTGAAATACTGCTAAAACGTATTGTAAACATTTCTGAAACAGAAAATTTGAAGACTGAACACATTTACCTTCCAATATGCTTACCAAGTTTCCTACTGTAAGCACATGATTGAAATGTTCCGTCATGGGATAGTGCTCCATGGCCATGAAAAGAGTATTTAAGACAATGCAGATGGTGATGGCCAGGTCCACAAAGGGGTCCATCACGACCAGGTTGACAATATGTTTCACTTTTAACCAATATGGAGAACAGTCCCAGATTAAGAATATGTTGGAAAATTTATACCAACAGGGTGGGCATTTCTGCCTGGACTCTTCAAGTTCTAGATTTAAAAAAAATGAGAACAACCACCAAAAAATATTTTTTACATATATATTTATTTCAGATCCGCTAGATATATTTTTGGTAATCAGCACATTTTTATTTGCAACAGAATCAACCTTTTTTGTACTTGTCAAAAAAAAAAAATTACAGAATTTATTCTAAGATTCCCAAAGATATTTCATTAGACATACACAGAGAGCAGAAGTAGCAAAGGATAGTTTTTTCTCTTATGTACTGACACTGTGGCTCAGCACTTGGACTCAAGTTAAGTGAGTGGACTTTTAAATGAAGTCTCAATAGGAACATGGTTTGGGGTAGTGTAGTTGCTGTGTGTAACCCCATGTTAATGACTGGCTACATTGTCAACGTCTGGTTATAAGAGTTAAGGTAGGGATTGATGTGACATAAGAATCATTCTATGAAAAAGACATCTTTTAATTTGTTTTTGTTTTGTGGAAATGACCTCCTACTCCTCTCCAATCTTGAGAGTATTTAGGATGAGGCTGGAAGGGGTAGTGCTACTGAAGTCCTAAGCTAAGTGGAACAAAGGGAGGCCCACTACGGCTAATGAGATTATAAATTCCCAATGTAAATGCTTTCGTCTGCATTTTCAAAGAGTTGCCGCACAGTTAGGAAAACATTCTTAGTTCTAATATCATTAAGTTTAAATACATTTTAAAGCTTCTAGAACATATATGTACATATAATAAATAACTTTTGAATAAGACCTATTGTTTTCTCACGAGGATGCACCATTCCCAACTCACAAATAGAGATTTTGTTTTTTCAAATGAGGCAACATAAGTGTAGTGAAAATAATTGAAATGGAAATGGAATTTGTTACAAACCTTCTACTGTATTTGTTAGGATGCTGGCTATACTCATTGCTCTTTGCCTTTGGGAAGGATCTTCTAGAAAGTCCATGGAAACTTGGAAAGAACTTGACCTTCTCTTTCTCATTTCAGTTTCAGTGGTAGTTCCCTGTAAAGAAAATGCTAATGCATTAAATGATTAACTTAAGCAATATGATAAGCAAACAACCAAATGGTGACACAGTAAATTTCATGAAACGCATGCATCATGCACTTACTTAATTGGTGATGGCAGATATTACTGACTTATTGTGTCATTAACCTGGACTGTCCAAACTGTTAACCATTTAGTCATACAGCAAAAACCAAGAATTTTTAACTCTGATTTCATAATTTTATGAAATAAGATATAATTTTGATTGAGTTGATAAATCCCTTGAGAAATATATTTAACAGTTACCCTTATTTCTGGACTAATAGTAAAAGCCTAGTAACTTAAAAGTCATAAAAGTGATCAAAGCATTTGATTTTTGAGAAGGTAGCCATTTATTTTTTAGGAAATACCAATGATTACAACACACTTAGCTGCCATCTCATTTTCTGGACACAAGACGTGGATGGTCATTGACAACACAAACCGTATGTTAAAGAAAACACACACATGCTGCATGGACAACAGTTTCATCCAGGGTACCAAAGCAATAAGTCATCTAATTCTGACTTAGTCATGCCTCTTCATGCTGATATATTTCCAAATGAGTGAACAGTCTAAAAAGAGGCAGCATCTGTTTTGAAATTCCTCTTCTAGGTATATATTCACAAACACATAACATAACTTTGTATACAGACAATTATTTTATCTGTCTGTATTAATAACTTGTGTTTCTTCATTTAGATTAGTTTTGAGAAGACCTATATCAGCATTTTTTTTAGTAAGACTAATGTGAGTACTAGAAATTTTAAGGAAATAATGATGCTATCTATTTAAGCACAGTGTTTTTGAAAATCTAAACTAAAGCAGAGATATATTGAATAATATATTGGAAGATTTATTATACACCCTTTAGACTTGAACACAAGGATCATTCCTATACTTTTATACCAGAGCCTTAGAGGATGCCCTGCTATCTAAATTCAGTGTGGGTATATAGCAAATCCTCCAACTAGAGGCAGTAATTATTGTGTCTAATTAATTGCTAGCACACTTAATAAGTAAATGCATTCAGGTTTGTGAAGGAGAGTGTTGAGGTCTTAAGTTTTAGTTGGTTAGTCTATTCAAGATACTACAAGATGCAGGTGCATTCGCAGCTTGACCAACCAGGAATCATTCTCAAGGTTGCCGTTCTGTAGAAACACTGGCTGGTGCAGCAGTAATGGGCCAGCCATGCCTGAACTATTTAAAACTTCCTTACATTGTCATCAGTAGCTGGCTTATCTATTATCACCTCTGGCAGAAGCTGTCCAACAGGCGATGTAGGAACTGAAGGTCCACCAACCAAGGAAACCACACCATTGCAATCCACAGTGCTGTGCATCTTCCCATTTGACGGAAACACTGCCAGCATCCGGGACGACCTACTGGTCTGACTTAGGTTACTGTTGCGTCGCTCTCCATGTCGTCGGGGCACAAACAAAGAATCTCTCCGGCTCTCGTTATCCTCAAAGGTGCTGTGTTCATCATCAGCAAAGTCGTTCTCAGACCCCACATCCTTTGCTCGTCCTCTAAAGCTGAAAAGGCTCGTTCTGCTATTTCGCCTTGGAGAAAATAGGGAGCCACGGATGCTCAACAAAGACTAAGAGTTTGAAACAAACAAAAAAGCAAAATCGTATTAATATGGCCCTTTGAAGCATGCTTTCATTTTGCAAGATTAAGTGGAAGGAGATTTCAGCATTCATAACAGCATGGGGCTCATTTCTTTTGATTCACATTCTTATTTTATGTGCATTCAGATTAAATTAAAATAGTTTTATAAAAGGAGGTTTCTAGCCCTTAAGATTAAAGAATGGGGAGATAAATTACAGCCTAAAGATATTGCAAAAACAAACAAACAAACAAAAAATCAAAACCCTAAACTACCATTTCTCAGTTCAAAAGGAAACATCCTTGCTATATCACAATGGGCATCGTAAACATCCAATAAACATTGACAGCATCACCTTAAGAGGGCCACATTCGTTTTCATTACTCTTTCTTTCAAAAAATTCCACACTTATCACAAATTATTTTAGTTCATCTTTCTAAAGTCACTTTAGTTATTATTTCTGTTTCACCTATAAGGCACAGTGTTGTTGGAAATTGAAGTTCAGACTTCTAAAATTCAGAGTGATGTGTTTTTCAGTAAAGTGTATCATGATTAACATTTTCAGAAGCATGCATGTAGTTTATAAAGAAATTAGGGGGAAAAAACAACATAAAATCATAAAATAACCAAAAGGATATTACTGATCAGGTGACCACAGTTAACCATTTTTTGTTGTTGTTAAAGGAGCTCAGGATAAGAAAGATTAAATGCTATTAGGTACAATTACCAGAAGACAGTACGAGAATAAAAATGCAGGTCTTCTGACTTTCAACCCAGTGTTATCTCAACTACTTCAAGCTGTAGACTTACATATATATGGAGTAAAATTTTCACATAATTAGGTGGAGAAATAATAAATAAAACAAAAATAGTAGTCTATTCAATTGATGAAAATTCCTAAGCTCATTTTAATGCTCTCCCTCTGTTCACATTCTATTTTTCATCCATGCATCAATAAACTCAGCAATGCCGTACCTGGTGTGGGGAAGAGTACCTCTTTTCATATGTCAATCTGTTCCCTTCAATGGAGAAGCGAAACCCTTTCCTCCTGATGCTGTCTTCAGATTCTGATTTATGGAATTCATCCTCATCTTTCTCTTCCCCACCAGACTGCTCCTTCTGCTTTCTTTTCTTCCTCCGATTTCTTCTTTCTTTGGCACTCTTGGAACTCAACTTGGAGGCTTCGGATGAGCTGTCTGAGAGCCTGCCTGCTGCACTGGGCTCTCTGGAATGTTCTGAGGCAGTTACAGTTGCTGCCTGCTACAGAAAAAATAGTTTTAGCCTGGCACTAGAAAAGATTATCTTTCTTTAAAATGGCTTAAGTATTTGCATGGCATTTAAAAAATACATTTAGCTGACTAAAGCTGATCTCACATAGAAGATTCTCCGCGAGTGTAAGAGGGAGTTATTTTACTTTCTACCTAATGATGACTTTCAGAGATAATTTGTTTTTCTCTGTGGTAACATTGATTATGTCTTTGTTATGCTTCACAGACCACATATTCAAACCATCAGGTATCAACAAGATCATAAATTCATAATACATTTTAGGATTGGGTTTACTCTAAAAATTAGTATTGCATTAATGTCTTCTTTCCTCTGAATAAGAAACTGGAGCATGGAAGAAAGGTGATGAGTTACTTGAGGTCACGTCCAAAGGCAGAGGAATGAAACAAAGATCTGAGGTCCTCCCTCCAGTTATTGAGACTGGGTTGTCCAATAGCCTCAACATTCTATTAATCAAATTTATGGATGGTTATAAAATATCTTTCTCACTCCTCCACAATATGCTATCCAGAAGAATGGAGAAGGGAGGGTCGGTAGTTTTCTGCTAAGCAAGACAAGATGTTTCATTCTCCTAAAACTGTCCTCACCATCTTCAACTCAGCACTAGTTTTTACAGGCCACAGGGGCATGGACTAGAAACAGTGCTTTTTGATCACAGCTTGTACTGGTACTAAGTTGGCACTTTTTGATTATCGTCGTTGTTCCAAGAATAACAGGATTCTTGCATATAAATTAATATTCCTGAAGCCCTTTCCTTCTTTAGTAAAGACAAGGAGTTCGTATGTTAAAGAGAAAGGTGACAGTGGTAAAAGAGGCATTTTACAATTTACTGTACTATGAGCACTGACATCTCACTATAAGAAGAAGTAATCCTTCTTAAATTACCTGATTTCCATAAGTTTGATAATGTTCATATGCCTATTGGATACTGCTGTATTAGAGAACATTATATTATATGATCACTTCCTTATAAAGGCAATTAAGTAATTGCATTAAAAACCAACGTATTTTTAGTTAAAGAAAAGACTATTTTTAAGAACAAGATGAGCATCTTTTTATATAATAACCAATTTTTTTGAGAAAAGAAGGCTTCCATAGGATTTTCTCCTAATGCCAATATACTTGTTCAGTAAAAGTTTCTTACTTGAGAAGACCCCAAAATCACATCTTCCCTTTTATTCTGATAATCTTGAGATGATTAAAATAACACGAAAGTTCTATTGTGTTTAGAATAATAAAACAAAATAATTAAACTAAATGTAACTAAGTAGATGATCATGATACAGAAATCTTTACTAATTCCTCATACTACCAGCTGCCTTTAGGCACTATCAAACATTATACCTCTTACTTTATCTCCAATATTTTTGTAACCATCAAAACAATAAGAAAAAAAGGTATATTTGAGTTGGTGAATTTACCTGAGCTGCCTCCTGTTGCTTTTTAAGCTGTTCGAGCATCTGCTGAAATTCGGCCTCTTTCTGTTCTGCCTCTTCCAAGGTGGCCTGGTTCTGTTCCTCATAGGCCATGGCCACCACAGCCAGGATCAAATTTATTAGGTAGAATGATCCCAAAAAAATGACCAGCACAAAAAATATCATGTATGTTTTTCCAGCAGCACGTAATGTCTGGAAACAAGAATATGAGAACAATTTTTCAATATTATTTCACTAACTGGTGGTTTCAACTTTCAACTTACTTTTGTGTCTTGCAGAACTCTGATATAAATAGTAATTATGTTTGGTCACAGCACGTCCTACCTTTTTGACTGTTTTTTTTTTTTTTTTAACTTCAGCTTCTTCCTTCACCCCTAACTTACGCACTCATACTCTCTCTAATCTCCAGCAGGGAATTCTTGCATTCACTAAGAATGAAAAAGAGTCAATAAAATACCATGGAGACCCCCAGGAAAGAGCTGAGTCTTTGCTGAAAATTAAGGAAGAGACTGAAGTTAGCTTTCTAAATCTACTTTTTCTTTTCTTTTCTTTTTTTTCCCTTTTCTTTTCTTTGTCATTTGGTTGAGACAGAGTCTCACTCTGCCGCCCTGGGTAGAGTGCAATGGTGTCATTGCAGCTCATTGCAACCTCAAACTCCTGGGCTTAAGCAATCCTTCTGCCTTAGCCTCCGGAGTAGCTGGGACTACAGGCACTCGCCACAATGCCCAGATGATTTTTTCTTTTTGGTAGAGACGGGTCTCACTCTTGCACAGGCTAGTCTCGAACTCTTGAGCTCAAGCCATCCTCCAGCCTAGGCCTCCCAGAGTGCTAGAACTACAGGCGTGAGCCACCACGCCCAGCCTGCTTTTTCATTTCATCACCTCCCACCTGAGGGATAATATTTGAATGGGTAGATTGGGCTGAGGGGAGAATGTGACTTCTGTTTAGGAGAATCTGTGCCTGAGAAGAACAGGAAATAGGTTTTGAGCCAAGGGGAAATGGGAGAGAAGCCCTATCCTGGGCATCACTCTGTTCGATATGTGTTACAGTTAATGGGATAGAAGAACTCAAGTCTCCCGATTTCAAGTTCTGCTCTTTCCACTACATTGTGCTGTGGTTTGGATTTCATAACTCAATTGCTTTTCTTGTATACTTCTACTTAAATGCACTATGTATCTCTTTAGGTTCTCACCAGTTGATAAAGATTTTCCCAGAAGTCCTGAGTCATTAGTCGAAACAGGGACAAAAAAGCCCAACTGAAAGTATCAAAGCTTGTGTAGCCATAGTTGGGATTTCTACCAGCTTTCACACACATATATCCTTCTGGACATTGGCTATAAATGAGGCAAAAGAAAGTATTATAAGATACTACATTGTCTTTTTAATCTGGTAGCATGCTACACTTGTAACATTGTCTAGCAAACAGAAGATTTGCTATTTCAAGGATAAAAGTATGATAAATAAGTAACTAATATATTTCCCAACTTTTGACTTAATATAGTTTTATTAGCCACTGGGTGTCATCATTCAAATATGGTACAGCATTTCTAATAGTATTTTACAAAACTATTTTCTCTCGATAATTGCCATGTCAGCATCTCCATTTCAATTTCACTACTATGAAGTCTCCAGAGTTGATTCATAGTTCAATATATGGATCTAAGGGAAACAGCATTATAATTACAATTATTGCTTCATGTTTTACAAAACCTAAAAGCTTACTTAATATTTAAATAATCTCACACTTTATCAAAAACCTTAAGTGTAGCAAATTGATATGAATAAAATTAGTTGATTGTTATCTTCAGTTTCTACAAAAAGAGAGAAAAATATGTATATATGTGCTTGTACACATGCACATACACAAACATGAACAAATTATTGGCTTACCCTGCATCAGAGCTATTTCCACATAGTAGTGCATCTGGGAAACCCTCCAGGAAATAATGATACCCTATTTGAAACAAAGAAAGTCATCTGATGAACATTTGAATTGTTAAAAACACTAAAACGAGAATAGGAAGATCAGGTCCTACATTTGGGTTTATTGAGTAATTTGAAATATATAATTCATTCAAATACACGAGTATTTGCCTACTTTTTCTTCAAATACTAGACATTATATTAAAAGAGCATTAGATACTTAACAGTACAAAGTCTTTCATTATAAATGTAAAATTAGTTATAATCACAGTCCTAAGTTTTCCATGTATAGTCCTGTAAAGGCCACAAAACCACATAGGGTGAAATATTTTTATTTCCAAATATCCTGATTTCTTTGAAAATAGACAAAATTGATGGTATTTTTAAGTCTCAATTAAAATTAAATAAAATGAAAGGACTATGATAGTTTCTGAATGAACTTTTGCTATTTTATATTTATAAATGAGGTTTTGTCCATTAAATTCAATGTTATAAAAACCTTAACCTGATAGGATCAAGAAGGCCAACTAAACACCAGCAGTATGTATCTCCTCCATGGAGAGGAACCAGAATAGTAAGCAGATATTCACATTTTGAATAGACTACCTAGGAAAGGATGCTAGGATTCACAAAGGAAGTGACAGAAAGCACCAAATGTGGGTAAGGAGAGGTTTCAGGGCAACTTGCCCAGCCTGCTTAAGAACTGGACATGAGGAAACAGTTAAGAGTAAAGTCCCCATGGCTTCACACTCTGAGATGAGCTTTTACATTCTTGACTACAAGAGAACCCCCTGACCCATACAGGTCTTGGGCCTAGGGAATTGCCTAGAGATTGCACAGAGACATTGCTCCAAAAAGGGAACCCATGAGGAATCCCATAGGCATCTGACCTAGAGCAATTTGTGCCAGGCACCATTCTGAGATCCTATATACCAGGAAACTGTAGGCATACCTGCAGCCATTGTGTGGCTCTGAGGAGGAATAGAGGAGCCTAGGCACTTCCATGCACCCCTGGGGAGGGACCTACCACCCTGTTGTGGGCTGCTGTTGAGACTAAGACAGGAGAAGACAGTATTTTCCAGTTTCTCATCCATATTGCCTGCCTAGGTGGGGCCCAGATTTTCTGGTCACAGGCCAAGGTTCCATTTTGACACTTTGACACTGTGCTGCACCCTGCACTAAGGCTGAGTTTGGGCTGACATGGCTGTAGTCCCTGACAGGCTGGGGAGGGGCAGGGAAACCAGGCTATCTAGCAAGCATCTGGGATGAAAAGCTGCATGTTCCCACTGTGAGACCAAGTCTCGACTAGGCATCATTCACCCCAGAATCTTGCCCATGCTATTTGCCTAGAAGGGGATCAAACTTCTCTAGTCGCTTTTGAGAGTGTAAAGCTGGGCAAAACCCTATCTTCAGGCTGAGTTCTGGGTGTACAGCTGTAGCCCTACCCAGCTGAGGAATGATAGTGGAGTCCAAGATCTCCTATGAACTCAGGATAATTCCTATCACCTTGCTGTGGGCTGCAGTGAGATCAGGATGTGAGTGGACTGCACTCCTCACAGTTTTTCCCCCATGCCACATACCTGAAAGGGGCTCTGCCCTCTTTGATTGCAAGCCCATAGCTAGTATCATTTTGAGATTTAATGCTGGGCTATGTCCTACTCTCAGGCTGAGTTCGAGGTAATTTGGCTACAGCCACCACCTGACCAGGAAGGGAAAGGGAGTCAGAGCTCTCCTAAGCACACTTGGGGTAATACCCACCATCTTGTTACAGGCAGTTATAGGACTGGGGACTTGTTTGCTCAATCCATTGCAGCTACCAGTAACACTAACACAGATAACTTGGGTCTTACTGGGTATCTCCACCACTACTATTACTACCTCCCACATCACAACAGCTGCTCAAGTGCCTGAGAACACATCTACACACATGGCCCTCTGCTCCAATGACCATTTTGAGCAAGCCACCCAAAGGCTGAAGAATTGGTCCCCCAGGACACAGTAGCACTGCTGCCAGTGTAAGCTGCTCTGAAACCTAAAAGCAGTCATATTCAGCCCATTGCTTCCACCACTGGGACCCAAAGACTGGCTCAGCTGGCATTCAAGTCCCCAGCAAAACTTGACCACAGCCTCAACTAATAACCATTCTGTAAGCCACCAAGAAAATCACAGATACTACAGACCCTGTGTATTGTCTAAGAATCATACACAGATCACACTACTGTAAGCATCCAAAATCAAAGCCAAAGTATCCTAATCAACCAAAAACATATGTATAACTTCAGGAAAATATTTTCCCCTTCAAAATCAATTTCCAAAAATTAGAAAAAGTGACTGCTACATCAGGTATCAATGGAAGGACATAGGAAATGTACAAAAATCAAGGAAATATGACACTACCAGGGGACCTCAACAATTGTCAAGCAATGGATATCAATTGAAAAGAATTCCAAAGAATGTCAAAAAAAGAATTCCAAATATTGATTCTAAAGAAGTTCAATGAGATGCAAGAGGAATCTGGAAAAAAAATGCAAAGAAATCAGAAAATCAATTCAGGATATAAATGAGAAATTTACCAAGTAGATAGATACCTTTAAAAAAACAACAAACATAAATTCTGGAGCTGAAAAATTCATTGAAGGTAATACAAAACACAATCAAAAGCTCCAAAAATAGACTATACCAAGCAGAAGAAAGAATCTCAGAACTCAAAGACTGGTCTTCCAAAATAATCCAATTGGAGAAAAATAAGGAAAAAAGAATTTAAAAAATGAGCAAAGCCTTTGTGACGTCTGGGACTGCATAAAGCAACTTAACTTATGAATTGCCAGTATTCCTGGGGGAAAGAGAGATCAAAAAGTTTAGAAAGGCTATTTAAATAAATAATCAATGAAAACTTCCCAGGACTAGCAAGAGAGTTAAGACATTTAGATACAGGAGGCCCAATGATCCCCAGGAAAATACATTTAAAAAGCACTTCATCATGGTATAATATAATCAGAATGACTAAAGTTGAAGTGAAAGAAAGATTTGTTTCATCCTGAAACTAAAGTCAGAAAAGGAAGCAACAAAAAAAGAAAATGGCAGACCAATATCTCCATTGAACATAAATGCAAAAATCCTCAAGAAACTGAATCCACAGCACATGAAACGGATAATTCACCATGATCAAGTGGGTTTTATCCCAGGGATTCAAGGGTGGTTCAGTATACACAAGTTAATGAATATGATTGACCATATAAACAGAATTAAATACAAAAACCATCTGATCATCTCAATAGATGGAGAAAAAGCATTTGATAACATCCAACTTCCTTTCATAATAAAAACCCACAAAGAACTCAGCCTAGAAGGTACCTCAAAATAATAAAAGCCATATATGACAAACCCAAAGCCAACATCACATTGCATGAGGAAAATTAAAAGCATATACCCTTAGAACTGGATGCCCACTTTAACCACTTCTACTCAACATAGCACTAGAATTCCTAGCCAGAGCAATCAAGCAAGAGAGAGAAATAATGGGCCTCTGAATTGGAAAAGAGGAAGTCAAATTATCTCTGCTTGCTGATGATATGATCTTATACCTAGAAAACCCTAAAGACTCCTCCAAAAGACTCTTGGATTTGATATAAATTCAGCAAAGTGTCAGGTTATAAAATCAATGTACAGAAATCAACATTTCTGTACACCCACAACAACCAAGAGAAGCAAATCAAGGGCTCAATCTCATTTACAATAGCTTAAAAAATAAAATACCTAGAAATAAAATTTAACCAAGGAAGTGAAAGATCTCTATAAAGAGAACTACAAATCATTGATGAAAGAAATTGTAGGTGACACAAATGGAATAATATCCCATGCTCATGAATTGGAAGAATAAATATCGTTAAAATGACCATACTACCCAAAGCATTCTTCAGATTCAATGCAATTCCTATCAAAATACCAATGTCATTTTTCACAGAATTAGAATAAAGCAATTCTAAATTCATATGGAACCAAAAAAGAGCCCAAATAGCCAAAGTAGTCCTAAGCAAAAAGAACAAAACTGGAATCACATTACCTGACTTCAAGTTATACTATAAGGCTGTAGGAACCAAAACAGCATGGTATTGCATAGAAGTGTACCCATAGAGCAATGGAACAGAATAGAGAATTCAGAAATAAAGCAATATGCCTACAACCAACTGATCTTCAACAAAGCAGAAAAAAACATACACTAGCTAAAGAACACACTGTTTAATAAATGATTCTGGTAAAATTGGGTAACTGTCTGTAAAAGAATGAAATTTGATCCCTATCTCTCATCATATATGAAAATTAACTCAAGATGGATTAAAAACTTAAATGTAAGACCTGAAACATAAAAATCCTAGCGGAAAACCTAGAAACGACTCTTCTGGACATTGGCTTAGGCAAAGAATTTATGACTAAGACCTCAAAAGCTAATGCAATAAAAACAAAAATAGGCCGGGTGTGGTGGCTCACGCCTGTAATCCTAGCACTCTGGGAGGCTGAGGTGGGTGGATCGTTTGAGCTCAGGAGTTCGAAACCAGCCTGAGCAATAGCGAGACCCTGTCTCTACTAAAAATAGAAGGAAATTAATCGGACAAATAAAAATATATAGAAAAAATTAGCCGGGCATGGTGGTGCATGCTTGTAGTCCCAGCTACTCGGGAGGCTGAGGCAGAAGGATTGCTTGAGCCCAGGAGTTTGAGGTTGCTGTGAGCTAGGATGACGCCACAGCACTCTAGCCCAGGCAACACAGGGAGACTCTGTCTCAAAAAAAAAAAAAACAACCAACCAAACAAACCAAAAAAACCAAAAATAGACAAATTGTACTTAATTAAACTAAATAGCTTTTGCACAGCACAAGAAAAAATCATAAGAGCAAATAGCCAACCTACAGAATGGGAAAAAATATTCACAAACTATGTGCCTGACAAAGGACCAATATCCAGAACCTACAAAAAAACTCAGCAAGATAAAAACAAACAACCCCATTAAAAAGTGGGCAAATGACAAGAACAGGCATTTTTCAAAAGAAGATAGACAAATGGCCAAAAAACATGCAATGGAGCAAGACCCTGTCTCAAAAAAAAAGAAAAAAATGCCCAAATGCTCAACATAACTAATCATCAGGGAAATGGAAAATTAAAACCACAATGAGATGTACTTTCTTACTCCAGTTAGAATGACCATTATTAAAAAGTCAATAAACAATAGATGTTGGCATGGATGTGGTGAAAAGGAAACACTCATTTTTGGTGGGAATGAAAATTACTAAAACCTCTGTGAAGATCAAAGAAATTTCTCAAAGAGCTAAAAGTAGATCTATTGTTTGATCCTGCAACCCCACTATTGGATATCTATCCAGAGGAAAAGAAATCATTATATCATGTTTCCACTTATAAGTGGGAAGCTAAACCATGGCTACACAAGGCCATACAGAGTGGTATAATGGACACTGGAGACTCAAAAGGGGGCAGATTGGGAGGGGAGCGAGGGATGAAAAATTACCTGTGAGGTACAGTGTACACTACTCTGGTGATGGGTACACCAATTGCCTAGACTTCACCACTATACTACATATATGTGTGTAACGGAATTCAACTTGTACCCACCAAATCTGTTAAAATTGAAGAAATAAAGAAATTAAATAAAAGCCTTAAACTGAGGAAAATACAACTTTTCAGTCATTATGTTTATCTTTAATTTAATTTTCTATCACTTTCAAAGATGAGCCATTTTATATACATTTGCATTTGATATAAAATAATTTTTTTAACAACTGAAATATTAGGGGAATGATGAGAATCATAGATTTTTAGAGCTGAAAATGACTTCAGCTATTCTTTGATTTCCTTTCCTTTGAATATACAAAAAATGGAGCCCAGTGAATTTTCACTGGAGAGAATAAACATTAAGTGACATCCTCATAGTCATTACCTTGATCTTAGATAAAAAATCAAACTGCAGATTTTAGGGAGTTGGTGACAGAAGTGTACTTATTGGCATCACAACAAGTGAATAAGGGACATTCATGTATTGCTCTGACACATATTTTTCTTAATCAAGGCATTTTTCTTAATCTAGAGATTTACACCTGCTTGTGAATTATTTGCTAACATATCACTGAATATCATGGAAAGTTAATTTGTACCACCCCAAGGTATTTTCCAGATCTGCAACTAGGGGACACTGATGTTCTTTTTTTATTAGGCTATCATTACTTTAAGAATTATCAAACCACCAATAACTTTCTGTGACTAATCCTACTTGTTCCACAGAACCAGTCACTGAAGTTTGCTTTTATCTTTTCCAAAGCATTACTCATCGCCTTAAAATAATAAAGATATTGCTATATTCAAGCACATCTAGAGTCTAAGTTTTGTATATTTAATATTTTTCCTGACAAAGGGCATTTCCTTTACCCATGAATCATGTTTGACTCTCCATGCTTTTGAAATATTGCTCCTGGCACATACTAAAATTAAAGAAAACTTACTTTTTATTTTCACTTTGAAAAGAGAAAGTATATTGGACCGATTATTTTTAAAGCCTTCTAGAATGGACTATTTAAATGCTCAACTATTTTATCTAAAGTCTTGAAATAAAGATAAACTGATTCCCATAACTTTACTAATTCATCTGATGTTTTATATTACTCTCTCCTGAAGCTTAATTGACTGAAAATTTTCTTCTCTTTGATGCAATACTACTTTTCAAATATAAGAATAATATTTATTTTTAGGTCTCACTTGATTTCTATAAAATAACAAAATAATCTACTAAACTATAGCACCCTGAAGCCATGCACTATCACCATTATTTTCTCCAGTGTCCTGTAGAGTTTCTGGTACATAAAAGGCATTGTGTATTAATGTTTAATAGGTTACATTTTCATAGTACTTTAGAATTTACAAAGGGCTTTCACATATTTTATCTCCTTCGATTATCTCAATTGCCACAGGAAGAATGTACAGCAACTGAAGATCCTAGGCAAATTCTTTCTAGCTTAATTCTTCAGCCTTCCACATGATGATACAACAGAATGTGGCATTTAGGAGTCCAAATTAAAACAGTTATCAATGAAATAATTGTATGTATGTGCAAACCATTGATAAAGTGATACAATAAAATTTTTCTTTAAAATTGGTTCCAGAAATAGAAATGATCTATTGTTTAAAATCCCGGGGAAAGAAATTCCAAATAAAATATAATTTTAAATATTTTTAAATAGTTTGATGACATAAATTTTCTAAGCGATCACAACTTGTTAGATGATCATTTTTAAATTTTTTTTCATGCCTAGATGGAAGGCAGATCAATAATGAAAAGAATAAATATTTATAACCACTATTCTTACTTGAATCTTGAATGTAAGATTTCCAGTCAAACTCAACAACAGTTTCATTTACAAATGTGCCATTGTAATTCACAGTTACATTCATCTCTATACTGTGTTCCTCCAGGGAAGTATTGGTGGGAGGCCATTGAACACATTTATTCCGCAGGTTGCCCATGAAGAGCTGCAGCCCAATTAGCGCAAACACGCTCAGACAGAACACAGTCAGGATCATTACATCTGAGAGCTTCTTCACTGACTGGATCAGGGCTCCCACAATGGTTTTCAGGCCTGAAAGAAAGAATCCTATTACTGGAAAGTCTTAACACATCTGAAATAATAAAAGCTTCCCACAATTCTCTTTGAAAATGTAGCTTCCGTGCATAAGTCCAAAAATGTTTGCAATGCTAATGGAAGAGCAACACTTCATGGAAGACTGAAGAACTTATGGAGGTGAACTCCAGAAAAGTAATGATGTAAACAATGAAATGAAGATCCATATTCCATTACATTCGGAGGAAATAATGGGGGATTCATGGTCTTCATGAAGCCCATATTAAGGAAAGGGTCTTATCTTTTTGTTTGCTACTGAAGCTTACCCCACACTTTCATTAGGTCAGTTGTCAGGTTTGTAGCAAATTGACTGAATACATATTTTTAAGTTCCTATTGATAAGTTGGAAAGGTTTTGCTATAAAGCTGAAAGTGGTTTGAAGTATAATTGCACTTTAAGGTAATAAATTCTTCATGAAGACTCATGCTATTCTTTATTATCTTATTCACTTGTCTTTTGTTAGCAAAAGACTTGAAAAATTTATGTTGTATATACATAGTCATCAATGGCTATAATGAATAAGAAATTATAGATTGGCACATTCAACAGGAAACAAATTTTTGGTAAAGCTAACGTGGTGAAAAAAAAAAAAACTCATAATATCTCTAAGTACAAATCACAGAGATGCAAATGGCAATGTCTCACATAAGAAACTGTTAAACCCCAAGACTGATAAAAGTTATGCCCAGACAACAGGAATCATTTTCTGTGAATACCTAATCTTATGATTCCCGATTTTCTGTAGTGCTAAATGTCAAGCAAAGAGGCTGGTGCTGAGAAAACATGACAGGCCTGCCTTGGCATTTAACCTAGGTCTCACCTGGAATGACTGAAATCGTTTTCAGTGCTCGGAGAACTCTGAATGTTCTCAGCGCTGAGACATTGCCCAGGTCCACAAACTCCGTCACATATCTGTAATAGGGAGTTCACACACAAACACAATAACAGGATACAAAGAAAGAGCTGTCGGTGCGAGGAGCCTGTGCTTTACACTAATCACTTCTTACCTGGAATTACAGAAATAGTTTTCAAAGCTCTCAAGACTCTGAAAGTGCGAAGAGCTGAAAAATTGCCTAGGTTTACAAATTCTGTTATATACCTGTAGAATTAAATCAGAGTTATTCACGAATTTTAGCAGGATTTAGATTATTTGTGCAGGTCTTTTATAAAGACCTTCTTGGGTGTTTTAAATGATAAATACCGTAAGTAGCAAATTAAAAATTAGAATCCATCACTGTGGCTTTAGTCGCATAATTTTTAAGGCCATTAACTAAAGGTAAACTTCATGAAGTATGCATCCCTGTTGCCATTTTGGAAAGTAATGTAGTCAATGTGTAATAATGCAATCAACAATTACATAGGAGAATTAAGTAAAAAGGAAATAAATCTTGGCTGTGGTTTTAGGGTTTCGAGTTAGAAAAAAATGCATGCAATCATTCAACAGAATTTAGGCATGAAAATGCAGACAGCTTTATTGCCTTTATGTATGAAATAAGGTTTTCCTAGTGTAACTTTTAAATGAAAGTTAGGCAAATCAAAAAGAAAAATATTTTATAGGGGCCCAATGTTGCCCCTGCCATTATTGGTATTTTATTTTGAAGAAACAGAAGTCCTATATGCCTTCTTTTGAGCTGTGGCCAGAGAGCTTGGAGAACAATCGGATATGAAATTAAAACCAGATAGGCAGTATTTGAAACCCTGAGTATGTGAGCGCCACCCCTCCTCCTATCCACCACATCGCATCTGCAAGAGGCCAAGAAAGTCAGCTCCTGGAGGAAGGCTGAGGGCAAGTGGTGTTGGTCCACCTTCCTCCACACTCTATTTTCACCTCCTCCTGAACGGCTTTCCATTATTTTTCTAGTTCTCTTCCTGGGAAAGTTTACCACTAGGAAAAAATATGGGGAGCAGAAATGGTGCATATTACTGGGTGTAGATGAGTAAGAGATAAGGGTAGGGTTTTGTCTGAGGGTAAAGAAAGCTGAAGAAAGCCATAAAGGGAAAGAAGAGAGGAAGAAAGGAAAAGGGTCGGGAGAGAAACAGAAACAGGCAGAGAGAACGTGTCCATTTATAAGTCTTAATAATCAATTTGCTGATGAAATAATAATTTGAATTATTAAATACAAAATATACCAAATAACTTATTTTTTCCCATTCTATTTGCCAGAGTAGTTTGATGTTAATATTTCTATTATTCTACCAAACTAATAAAAGAAGCTGTGCATAATCTGGGCAAGGTCAGTGCAAATTTATGCAGCCAATAGAATATTTTGTGGCTGTAATTTTTAAAAGCCATTTTCACAGATGTATTGTGAATATACTTGTGCTTTCATATTAGGGAGTGTGTGTGTGTATCTGTGCATGTGTGTGTGTGTGTGTGTGTGTGTGTTGGAAGAGCAGCACGTATGAAATTTGCTGACAGATGTTTGTTACATGTGAAAATTATAGTTTGAACTACTGCAAAGTCTTTATGCCACAGTGAAATGCCACTTAGACCTCTAAGACCTCTTGTGCTAAATTAAAACCCAGAGCTTAAATGTGTAAATCACACCAACATATTCTACAGTTAAAGCAAACCTATTCTTTAAAAGCATAAGCACTCAGAGAAAACCAAATTACGTTCTCTTTTGAAGTTTCAAAAAAGGCACTTACGCAAATGTAATGACAGTGAAATCGAGCCAGTTCCATGGATCTCGAAGGAAAGTAAAATCTTCTAAACAGAAGCCCCTTGCAATAATTTTTATAAGTGATTCAAAAGTATATATTCCTGTGAAGGTGTACCTGAAAGCAAGTATCCAAAAAATTGATAAAGTAGTAATTTTCTTTTATAGCATATTAATTTTTTATCACTGTCAGTGGAATAGATGAACACTAAAAAAGGAAACTAAGCAGTTCGATTTTATATTCACAGAAATAATAAAACATAAACCTAAATTTAAATTCAACTCCCTAATACATGAAGACCTGTTTTTAAAGTGTTCTTCAGAGTAGTGTGAGAAATACCAGCAATTAAATTCTATTTAGCCACCATCTGAAATGTCTTGGCATTGACATAAATGAATATAGCTTCCTGAGAATTATCCAGTATGTTCAATGATGGAGTACCCAATCAATAATATTGCAGAAGCATAAAACGATTTCCTTTAGGAAGCAAAAAAAAAAAAAAAAAATCTCAATTTCAATGATGTTCCAAGAATGAGAAGAAATTGCCATATTAGAAAGTCTATGTCTTCCCTTTCTACAAGGTAGATTAACTTACTTGGGAAAAGGACTTCATTAAAATCAAAGTGGATAATTCTAGGGTTAAAAGGGTGAAAATTTAATTTAGAATAAACTTTTGTGATAATTCAGAAACTTAGATGTTTCCAAAGTTTCAATCTTCTACTCGGAAGTTGAGGTGTAAAGGCGGCATAAAATCACAGACACTAGGGCGACTGAAACCTGCGGGTCCTCACATGTTACCTTCAATACAGTAGGAATTCTTTGCCTGTAGAGTTTATTACTTTCTTCAGAACCTGTTGGTTTTCTTATTGGCAGTATCCAGGAAAGGCAGAGGCTCTTGGGAATACCTCTGACTTTGTGAGGGGTCAGCAGCCACAGAGTAACAGGGGTTAAGACACAGGTAGTGTGGGCCGGTGGCCCAGCCATTGTTAGTGCAGCCTCAGCTGCAGGTATCACAAATCTGGCATCTGTGCCCTCACAGGTATCCCCAGAACAGAAAGATTGTTGATATAGTTAGCGATGCTCCCAGTTGCTGAAAAAGCTACGCAAACTTTCACTTCCGTTAGTGTAGCCTTCAGTCTACTGAATGTTCAAGTTCTACGATCCCCAAATTTTGGATTTTTTTTCCTGCCATTTGGTGACCATGCTTGAAACTGATATAGGCCTGACATGAAGTAGATGGAAATGAAAACCTCGTGAGGCTCAATATTGTGTTCACGTGGCATTTGTAATTCGCTCGTTTTGATCCTGAACTCACTAAATTATCTGGAATTTAACTGGAACCAAGGGCCACCATATTGGCTCTTTTCTGCAATCGCTTTTTACCACATTTGCTTTGGCCACTGTAGATCCCAAAGGAAAAGTGATGGCTATGCAAGACCGATGGCTCTGGTGACCACCAGGTACAGGTGAACTAACACCAGCAGGCATGAGGGCCAATGAGTATTATCTTCTTGCTACATAATTGTGTCTAGAAGTGGCTTTAATAAGAATGCTCTTCAGTTTTATTTTGAGGATACATTAAGACATAGTTTCAAAATCCTAAATATATACATATATATGTGTGCGTGTGTGTATATATGTGTGTGTGTGTGTGTGTGTGTGTGTGTATATATATATGATATTTAAAATATAAGTTGAACTTACTCTACATTCTTTGTCCAGTCGGGAGGGTTACTCATTGTCATAAACACACAGTTAGTCAAAATAGTGCACATAATTAGCATGCTGAATAATGTAGGTTATTGTTAAGGAACACACAAAAGAAAATCCAAATCTAAGAATTATATTATTTAAAACTAACATTGAAAAGCCCAAACTTCAGCACAGCCAGGACTCAGGGATAAATACATTGTGGGAAAGTCATCTATTATCTTGAAACTTCAGTTTTTTTCTTCACTTGTAAAATGTGGGAAATGGTATCATCTTCACAGAGTAGTTCTGTATATTAAATGAGATAATGTACGGAAAAGCATCATACCAGCATAGGGTGTTGTTTTTATAACTATAATTAAATCGGTTCCCAGAGAACTTCAATGGGAAGACTGTTTGTGACATCTGGAGTTGCACAGTTTTTGAGCAGAAAGCATTGCCTTGAACTAATTCATGCAATTTAGAATAGCAAATTGCTGAGGAAGGGCACATATATGTAATATTGTAATTTCTTAAACATGTTATCTAATATAGTTCAATGCATGGAAATAATTTGTGGTCAAAGTACAACATGATGCTATCTGTTGTGTTGCTCTACTTTGACTGAGTTTATACAAGTGAAGCAGCATTGGAGAAGATGAAAAGTGAATATTCTTGAAGGTCAAGACTTCACATCGTGTGAATGTAATTAAAATTCAATGTAGCAAAGTGATCTTGGGCAAGTCATTCAGCCTCTGTGCCACTGAGCCTCCCTGTGTCTCCAGTTACTTTTTACACAATGGAGCTGATGATGTACAGGATTCATCATTTTGTCATGCAGACTAAATGAATTAATAAGTGCGCAATGCTTGGAACAGTGCCTGTACATAAGTAAATGTGCTGTAAGTGTTAGCTAAAACAAATGAACAAGACATAACAGAATTACAGAGCTGAAAGGGACCTTAAAGACCAACTAGTCTTATCATTATATTTTAGAAATCAGTGAAATAAGACCTAAGCTCTAGAGAAATTAGATAACATGGCCCAGTACTGGAACACACATTTCCTGCCTCAGATTCAATATTCTTTCCACTGTAGTTTACTGCCAAAACAAAAATTTTCCATTAAGTGAAAAAGAAAGTTTTCATCAAATGACCACATGATGGCACTAGACATACAAACTAGGATAGAGAAATGTCCCTAAGTGTAAAAACCTTGAACGTATGATTTTTATGTTTCAACTCTCTTAATTTTAATAACAGCATATTTATACCACTAAGAAATTACTTGATATTAGCTTAAAACTAGTAAGGCCTTTCAAGTTTTAGAATCTCGTTTTAAATGAACAGGCCATATGAGTTTAGGATAATTATAATAGCATTTCTGTATTTAATATTGCCAAAGCTATCAAATGAGACACAATCAGAAATGAAGTATTTGTTGATGCTTATCATCAACAGATGGATTTAGTTGCAGAGTCCTTTTTAACACCAATGGGAATCACAAAGCCAAATCCCTTAAGGCCATTTGAAAATAGAATCTCAGTTTCTTTCATTGACTTCCAGAGTCTTTACCGAGTAATCAGTTTCTCAAGGCAGAGTCGTAAATCAATGACTTAAATTTGAAATTCAGCCAATATTCCAATACTTCCTTCACAAAAATAATCAGGAAATTTCAAGAATTAACTAAATACTGGCCAAAATCCTCTGAAATTCTCCCATGGAAGATAATGCTTATCTTTAAGGTTTATTCCAAGACATATTAAAGTGTTTTATATTATAGGTATGGCTAAACTTGGGTCTGGAAGTAGATTTCATTGTTATAATATCACTATTGACTGCAAATTCTACACAATCACAAACTCTGTGCAAAGATGGTAATGATAAATATGGCTATCTTATGTTAGATTTGTAGGATTAAATACACGTAAGTGTTTTTAGAAAGATAAAAAATATACATACATATGTGTGTGTATATATATATATAATGTTAAAGACTTTGTAAATTTCAGTAACATCTATGTTGTTAATCAAGTTTAAGAATAAGGCTTATATGGCAAGTGAAAATGCAAAATGAGAGTAATAGCTATAGAATAGGGACGTTTCCCAACTTTTATATTTAGCTACGAAGTACTTATAGATTATGTACAAATAGTTAATATTAAC
>RJWJ010016208.1:0-34373 GCA_004363605.1 Indri indri
AAATAAAATACATTACATCAATACTATAATATGGAATGAAGTGAAACTATGTGAGATAACATGACAACATATTAAGTCACATTGTCTAATAAAAGAAAGTTTCAAAATAATACATGTAATTCAGCCTTATATTTGTAAGGAATCACATGCACGAAGCAAATCAGCATAGTTTGATAGGTGCCAACATATATGCAAATGAATTGAAAAAGTTTTAGAAGGATAAACCCCAAATTGATGTCAATTTTTTACTTCTGGAGTAAAACTAAGAAGAAATTATACTAAAGCAGATTTTTACTTTATTTCATTATTAGTGGTTTTTATAAGAAGATATTCATGTACTTACCAATATAATTAAAAACTAAGTTTAAAGCCATTGTTCTCTATAGTTCAACTTGTTTTGCCAAGTACAGCTATATTCTATAATGCTGAATATAGCCCTAGTGTCCAGCATGAAGCAACACCAGACCTGAGCTATAATTTTAAAGAAAGATAGAAAAACTGGGGTGGGAGGAAAGCACTCTTATTAAAATACTAAAAAAATTAATAACCGCAATGAGAACATTGACCTCTAATAAAGCTTATGTCTCATCATTGAATTATTCTCACTTTTACATGTGTGATCAAGCGTGAAACTTTGCTTTTAATTTACTTTACAAGACCTTCTCCGTATCCTTCTACCCAAACTACACAGCACATTATTAAAGCAATAAAATAAATCAGATTCCACATAATTCAGCATCTTAGGCACACCTAAAAAGCCACTTCAACACAGAAGATCTTAAGAATGATGGTTAGAGAAATAGAGTCTTCGTGCCTCTTAGACTCAGCATATGCACCCGATCAAAAAAGCAATCCTTTTTTCAAAGCTTAGAAACAAGATTTGGACTGCATTTGCCATTAAATTTCTGAAGTGTCATATCAACCATGCTAGAATGCAGACATTCTGTCATATTTTTCTTCAATGTGAAATATTTTAACATGATTTGATGGGCACCTGCTTTGAGACATCAGTTTATGCTATTAGAATTCTTGTAGGCGGATGATTCCGTGGCATAAGGGGCAACTTCTTGGAATCATGTATTTCAATTATTGTTCGGTGGCTGATCTAGATTAAATGGCATAGGCAGAATTAGAACAAGCTTTGAATATACCCTGGAGTCCATTGTAGGTTCACCTTTTCAAATTTTTATATGAGAGCCCGTACGATACCACTTATACAAAATCACTTTTCATCAGTTTAGAGTAGGTGCCCAAAGAGTTGTGTGCATCTACAGACATGAGCTTTAAAAGATGCAATCAAATAATGTCCTACTCATTTGATGACCTTTTAAGCTTTACAAAAAACAAGTTTGATGTACTAGCAAAAATTAAACTCGGGAAGAAATTCTGTTTTCTATCCAAAACAGTGCTTCTCGAACAGGGGCATTTTGCCCCCCAGGAGATATTTGATAATGTCTTGAGACATTTTTAGTTGTCGCAACTGAGGGAGGAAATTGCTACTGGCATCTAGTGGGTAGAGACCAGGGGTGCTGCTAAATTCCTGCAATGTACGGGACAGTGCTCACGACAAAGGATTATTATTATTTGATTATTGTCAATAGTGCCAAGGTCCTTTCAGAAACAAGGTTCTTCCAAGTTAATTATTTTGTAATTTTTCCTCCACTGCAAAACCAAATTTGTTTAAAAAGTTGTCCACAGTTTCTATCTCGGCCTCTTTGCCTCCCATTCATACAACAACCCACTCTAATCCGGACCCTGTATCCCTCACTCCAACAAAACATCTCTCACTGAGGTCACCAGTGAGCCCCTTATCACCCAATCCAAAGAATTCTTATCTTCTTTGACCTCTTTCTTGAAAGATTCTCTCCTCTTCCTTCCCTGGTCTTTTGTATGTTTATCGTTCCTTGTGTGGCCATTACATGTTGGCATTCCTCCATTCAGTTGTCTTGTTTTTTCTTTTTTAATTATTATGGGAACATAATAGTTATACATCTTAACAGGGTACGTGTGATGTTTGGTACGGACATACAATGTGATTAATCAAATCAAAGTAATTGGGGTATCCATCCCTCAGGCATTTACCATGTCTGTGTTAGGAAGATTACAATTTCACTTTTTTAGTTATTTTAATATACCTTATTGTTGATTATGGTCACTTCATTGTTCCATCAAATTTTGTTCATTCTATCTAATTAGCTAACCCCATTCGGTTTCAGACCCTTTCCTCAACTTTTTTCAAGGTAACTTTAATAGTTTCCTATTGCTGCTGTAACAAATTATCACAAACTTAGTAGCTTAAAATGACACAAATGTATTTATCTTACAGTTCTGGAGATCAAAGTTCTGAAAACGATTTTACCAGACTAGACTAAAATCAAAGTTTCAGGCAGGTTGCGTTTCTTTTGAGAAACTCTCGGGAAAATCTATTTTCTTGTCTTTTCCAGCTTCTAGAGCTGCCCTTATTCCTTGGCTAGAGGCTCCCTTCCACTTCACAAGCCAGCAATGACCAGTTTTTTTCATATTGCATCTCTCTAATACTGACTCTTCTGCCTCCCTCTTCCACATTTACAGATGCTTGTGATTCCATTGTGACCACCCAGATAATCCAGGATAATCTCCCTATTTTATAGTTAGTTCAATAGCAATCTTAATTCCGTCTGCTATCTTAATTACCCTTTGTCATATAAAATGACGTTCACAGGTTCTGGGAATTCGGGCATGGACGCGTTTGGGAGGATTTTATTTTGTCTAGCACATAAACTTACCTTCAATTAATATGTTTACAGATAACTCCCAATGTTGTATTTGTGTCTCTAGTCCATAGACTTCTAAACTCTACACTCACATACCCAGAGTCCATGGGAAAACTACAGTTCCAAACCAAACTCAATAGCTTTCCTCCCAAAGATGGTCCTTTTTCAGTGCTCCCTGATATAGTGAATGGCCTCATTAGCCATTCAGTTATACAGGCTAGAAATGTAGATGTTGATCATTCTTAATAGCTCCTTTTCTTTCCCTCCATTTCCAATCCTTTTACATTCTAAATATTTTTTCCAATCCACTTCCGGATCTGATCACTTTCTAAATATCTCGGGAATCCATCTACGTCTTACCATCCACTACTCTAATTCAAGACAACTACATCTCATCAGAACTACTTGAAGAGCTTCAAAACTAGTCCACTCACACTTGCTTTGACTCTCCAATCCCCGCTCTTCACATGGCAGAATGATCTTTTTGGAACTCAAATCTGAGCAAGTCATCCTCTTGCTTACATTCTTTAGTGGCTTCCTGTTTAGGGATAAAAAACAAAATACTCGAATGTGGATGACAAGGCTCTGTGAAACCTAGCCCCTCTCCTCTCCAGCCTCATACAACACCACGCCACATTGCTCTTCTCCCAGCCTGAGAAAGCACCTGCCTTTCTCTCCCCACACAGCCTTGGTACACACTGTTCTCTTCCTGGAATGTTTCTTTCATTTCTTTTTACCTTATTTAACTTCTACTTATCCTCAGCTCACAACTTCACCACCACCTCCTCAGGGAAGCCTTCCCTGACCTCCCTTGCTCAAGCATTAAAGCACCATGTGCCTGTCTTTTGTAGCACTTAGCATAGTAGCAATTTTAAATTTCTTTGTGAGATTTGATCAATAAATAGTTCTCTCCCCTGTTTGATCATATGTTCCATGAGAACAGGGACAGTGTCTGTGCTCACCACTGAATCCCCAGTGCCCATTCCAGATCCTGGCATAATGTTGGCACTCAGTAACTGTCTGTTACATAGATGCATAATTGAATGAATCAGTGAGTGAGATGTCGATTGCTATACTAGTCATAGCAATGATCAGCTAGTCATCTTGCCACTTGCTCCTTTAACAAAGTTTTACTGAATGTGTCTTTGTTTCAAATACAGGTGGGCTATCTTGATTTATTTCATTTTATTTACTAGTTAGAATCTCTTAAGGGTCACAAAACTGTCTAACAACTGTACGGTAAGGTCAAGAGGAAAGGAAGATGCTCTTTTGGCATCCCTTGATTGCTTCTCTAGATTTTGCTTTCTTCCCCCGAGATGAATTCAGACCACTCTACGGGAAAGTGGCTTGACTCCCTATGCTCAGCATCATTGGCAACAATTCTCAAAGCTGACAATGGCAGTTGTGGACATTCCTTGGAAATGACAGCAGACTTCAACATGGCATTGACTTGCATGATGTTTTTCTAATGCTTAAGGAGTTTGGTCATGTGTCAGAGCTGCTCATGTTAAATGATCTATTAGGTACCATGATCTTCAAAAAGGTCATCTGTCACACTGTAGGCCAGAATGTCACCCCTATTTAAGGGGATATGAAGCCAAACTCCCAAACTAGAGGGAAATTGGCATATGTTACTGCTGACTGATCAAAAGCTGAGGGTCTCAGTTTACATCTACGATTGCACAGTGAAAGCTCCCCACTTTAACCAGTACATAAACATGTAACAGTCAAAAACCCTGCGACTTAATAGTAATTGAATAGTTATATAGTATCATTGGCTTAAAGTAATCTTATAATGAACAATTGTTATGATTAAGATGAATGGAAACCTTTTTTTTTTGGGTATTATAATGAAAACTTTTGGGAGGAATAAGTGAAAACCTTAAGCTAAATTTGCCAAACAAGAAAGATCTCGATCACAAAGAAGTCCAAGAATTCATTTGCAGGTATGACTGCGTGATTGCGGGGTTCTTAGGAGACCCCTAAATTGGCTGAAGGCAATGTCATACACAGCAAGAACTAGCTCAAAAGATAACACACAGCATCAATTAAATTGAAATCAAATTTAAGAAGTGTCCCTTAAGAGAGTGGATATAGCGCTCTATAGGAGAGCCCCAAATAGTTGCCACTAGGCTAACCAGAAATGGAATTGTAAAAATTATAAGGAAAATCATATAAGTTATGTATCATGCTAAAAAGCATGTATATGTATTATATTTGGTATATTTTGATATCACAAAAGATATCCACTGGGTTCACTCTCAGCCTTTGTCCCAAGGTATTTAAAAGTAAAAGAGAAAAGGTACGCTTCAGGCTGACATTTTGTTACTGATATGTATAATCTTTGTATGTTTCCCTTTTTGTGCTTTTTCCTTTGTTATAGTCCAAGTAATCTTACCAATAACCTAGAAGGCTGTTAAGGTGATTTTGAGATATAAGTTGCATCCCTTATAGAACTCATGGATTTATAAAAATTTTTTAAATGAACAAGGAACTTTCAGAGTCTCAAATTCTCTTCTCTTTCAGACAAGCATTTGAACACAAAGCAGTTGAGTTATTTCTCCAAAACACATAGTTGCTGGTAGAGCAGGCTGGGACTACAGCCTCCACAATTCCGGTTCTGTGCCTGGCCAATATATCATGATGCCTCCCACAGCACTAAATTTTTTCAGACATGATTAGTCCTTATAGCCTTTTGCTCAAGTGGCCTGACTGCCTCTTTACACTTAAAAGACACATTAAAAGACCCAAAGAGCACAAACCATTAAAACGAATTGATAAATTGACAACATCATCATTTAGAAGTTTGGCACAACAAAGGATGCCATAAACAAAATGAAAGACAAGCTACAGATGAGAAGACATCAGGATTGGACATAACTGAAAAAGGATTAGTCTCCAGAATAAAGAGCTCCTGCAATTCGAAAGGAAAACTTGAAAAGAAAAAAATGGACAAAGAATACGAAGAAGCAATTCATAGACCAAGAAAACCAAATAGACAATAGATGAATGAAAAGATGCTCAGCCACACTGGTAGGAAGTTATAAATTAAAACAACAATGAGATAGCATCAAATTGACAAAAAAGTTAGAGTCTGACAAAACTAAGCATTAGGGAAGATGTAGAGCTATGGGAACTACCATGTGCTACTGATAAGAATTTAAATTGGTACAATGACTTTGGACAACAATTGACTATCTCTAGTAAAGCTGAAATTGATTGTACCCTAAAATCCAACACCCTTCTGCTAGATCCTTGGTTCTCAACCAGAAGAGGAGTGGTGGGTCCCCCTTCAGGAGACATATGGCAAAGCCCGGAGACATTTTTCATTGTCACAGCTGAGTTAAGTGGAAGGGGTGGGATACTACTGGCATCTAGTGGGTTGAAGCTACAGACACCACCAAACATCCCACAGCACACAGGTCGCCCCTACCCTCAAAGAATTATCTGGCTCAAAATGTCAAGGGTGCTAAGCTGGGAAACTGTCCATAGTGAACTGAATGGTGGCCTTCGAAAGATACGTACCTGGAACCATTGAATGTAACTGTATTTTGGAAAGTGGTTTATACAGATGTAATTAACTTAAGGATCTCAAGATGAGATCATCCTGAATTATCCAGGTGGGCCCTAAATCTAATGACAAGTGTCTTTATAAGAAGCAAAATCACAGAAGAGGAGGGACACAGAGAAGACCACATGAAGACAAGGCAGAGATGCAGCCACAGACCAAGAAATGCCAACAGCCACCAGAAACTCGAAGAGGCAAAGAAAGGGACTCTCCCCTGCAGCCTCTAGAGGAAGGAGCCGACACCTTGATTTTGGGTTTTTGCCCTCCAGAATAGTGAGAGAGAAAAAAAAGTCTTGTTTTAAGCCACCTAGTTTCTGGTAATTTGTTGCAGCAGCCTTCGAAAACTAATACTCTGCGCTAGGCACATACTCAAGAGAAATCCTTGCACGTGTATGTGAGAAAAAGGTACAAGGCTGGTCATTGAAGGATTATTGTTCACTATAGCAAAAAAATTGAAACAATCTGAATTTCTGTCAAGAGGAAAACTGACAGGGAGATATTGGTCAAAGGGTACAAAAGTTTTATGCAGGATGAGTAAGTTCTAATCTACAGCATGGTAACCATAGTGAGTAGTATTGTAAATGTGCTAAGAGAGAGTAGATCTTTAATGTTCTCACCACAAAAGAACTATGGGCCGGACGCGGTGGCTCACGCCTGTAATCCTAGCACTCTGGGAGGCCAAGGCAGGCGGATTGTTTGAGCTCAGGAGTTCGAAACCAGCTCTGAGCAAGAGCAAGACCCCGTCTCTACTAAAAATAGAAATAAATTAATTGGACAGCTGAAAATATATATAGAAAAAATTAGCCGGGCATGGTGGCACATGCCTATAGTCCCAGCTACTCGGGAGGCTGAGACAGTAGGATTGCTTGAGCCCAGGAGTTTGAGGTTGCTGTGAGCTAGGCTGGCACTCACCCCAGGCAAGAAAGTGAGACTCTGTCTCAAAAAAAAAAAAGAACTATGAATATGATAATTAGGTTGACCATGGTAATCATTTCACAATGTGTATCAAAAAATCATTTTGTATACCCTAAATATATACAAGTTTTATTTATCAATTATGCCTCCATAATCTGGAAGAGAAAATAAAATGTATTAAGTTTTTGTAGAAAGAGATAATTTATAATCTGGAATTTTCATTTCTGAATGAAGAATATTAGAGATTTTTTTAAATTTGTTTTTATTTTTTTATTTCAGCATATTATGGGGTACAAAAGATTTTTTTTTTAAAAAAAAAAAAAAAGAGGAAACCTGAAAAATATACTGAGGGATAGTCACCTAATGCTTTATAGCAGTAAAAATGAATGAATTAGAGATGTTTGTATCAGTATGCATTAATTTTAAAAATATTGAGAGAATAAAAGCCAGATCAGAAAGCTATATTATTTATATAAAATTTTAAAATCTGCAAAAAGTATTAGATAATATCTGTGGATATCTGAATACCCAAATTCATGGCAAAAGTATAACAATGTGGGTGGTAAACCCTGAACCCACAATAGTAATTATTCCTGTAAGGGATGGAGATAAAAAGGAAAGAGAAGGGATGCACCCAAAGTTCATATTTGCATTTAAAGTTTTTAATCTCTTTAGCTGAAATAAACAGATAAAACGCAGATTTGGCCTGGTATTAAGATCTGATAAAGTCAGGTATTGGCATGTTGTGTCTGATAAAGTCAGGTATTGGCATGTTGTGATAGTCTCTTCTCTTGTTTATTTTAAATCATTTGTGACAAAATTAACTTTTCAATGTTTTTAAGGCATGGAAATTTATGCTGTGTAAAATAAGTCAGAATGATGTTTACAGGTGTCAGGAGAGTAATGAAGAAAGAGTGAAACAAGGAAACGGAGAACAGGTGGGGTGTTTGCTACCACACACAGATTGAGCCCTGAAGAACTAGCAGATCGCAGCACAGATAATTCTTTTTTTTTAATGATTTCTTACTTGCTCCCCTCTCTCCTAGTTCTTTTGTTATCTGGTTTCAGTTGAGAACATTCTTATGTGACCTTCTCCTTAGTTTTTCTTTTTTTCAACTCCAGTTCAAGATTGAACCCATAATGGTTCTAAAAGACAGGGTAAAATGGAGATGGAGAGACCTCAGGTCTTTACGATTTTGATCATCAACAGCCAATCTGGAGATTGCATCAGTGAACTGTACTGTCCTAACCAAACTCTTCCCAGATTTGGAGGAATTGCAGCTACGATATTGTTCGTGGAACCTCTGAGCATCATGCCTGAGCTGTCCCATCAGGGCTTCTGTGTCATGGCTCAGAGATTCCTCTAGGAAGGCAAGACAAGGTGGGCAACATGAATGAATTTTGTAAACCTGGGACAGCTTGTGATTATGTACAAAGTCCAAATCCAGTTTGTGATTATGAACTTAGTCAAAGTACACAAAAAGAAGAGTTAGGGAGAGTAGTTGACAAAAATAAAAAACTCTGCTTCTGGTATGTGGGGAAGAATAGCAGTTTGAAGATGTTTTGGGAAGCAGACATGTCCAGGTTGCCTAATAGCTTAACATACCTAGGCAATTGCTCATCCTTTCCTTTCGTATTGTCTCTAATGGAAAAGACTGGATTTTGGTAATTGAATGATTGGCTTGAAATAATTAGGGAGATAGAGCTGTAACATCTGTTCTTTCGGCCATAACAACTGTTACAAAAGGAACCCCTTCTTCACTCATGAATTTTTATACTAGATGAGGTAATTCCAAATGTGAGATGGCAATATCGTTCTATTCTTTAAAAACAAAACCCTGTATTTTCATTTTAGCAGCTCATTATCTTTCTTTGTCTATTACATATGATCTGCTCCAAGACTTTGAATTAAGAACATATTCATAGCATTACTCTTGCTAACCTCAATGTTAATGTTGAAGCTTCTAGATGAATGCTATCTTTGGGCTTTGCATAGAATCAGGTTTTTCCCCAAGATGTGCTTACTAGCACAATAATTAAATATTTATACAATTATTTGTTTACTGTGTACCCACCTAGCTAGACTTGAAGCTCCATGAGAGGAGGGATAGTGACTGCCTTGCTCACCACTGTATATTAGTGCCTAGCACAGAGTTTACTCCACAGCAGGTGCTGTTATGGACTGAATATGTTCCACCCCGCCCAAAAAATTCATATGTAGAAACCCTAACCCCCAATGTTATTGCACTTGGGGACAGGCCTTTAAGGAGGTAATTAAGTTTAAATGAGGCCATAAGGGTGAGGGCCTAGTCTGCTAGGACTGATGTCCTTATAAGAGGAACAGACACCAGAGCTTGCTTTTTTCTCTCAGTCACACACCGAGAAGAGGTCATGTGAGGACACGGCAGAACGGAGCAGCCACCTACAAGCCAGGAAGAAAGTCCTCCCCAGAAACCAACCCTGATGGCACCTTGATCTTGGACTTCTGGCTTCCAGAACTATGAGAAAGTAAATTCCTGCTGTTTAAGCCCCCCAGTCTGTGGCGTGTCATTATGGCAGCTCAAGCTAATACAGTGCTCAATAAATTCTTGTAAAATGAGTGGTATCGTGGTGACAGTGACGAGTGCAATAAATTATGGGCTGGTAGAGCATGAACACTCAGTGTAGAAAAGTATAGGCTATTCAACCAATATTAATTCAGACTGGGTTCTTCATAAATACACAGAATTAAATCTTACTCCCAGATCAAAGATATTGAAATTACATTTAACAAGAATAAATGCAGAAAAACAAAGTTCATTCTTGACTGTGTTTTTTTAAGTAAGTGGAAGTATTCATTTCAATTTTTAAAACATACTTGACCTTCCTAATCCATTTTCACAATTTCCATGATTATTAAATAACAATTCAAAATGTTAATACAATTCAAAGTGTTGAGTTAATTCTATGTCCAAAGTGCCCTGATTGCTTCAAGCTTTTATTCACTTGAACATAGTCTTTGAGAGTCAATATTCAACGTTTCTTTAGGATGTAAGCCATTTCTACTTGCCCATATATACACATACATATGTATTCCCAACACCCCCATCAAAATTATGTTTCTCTTATCTTCTCCCCTGGTACCCTATTCATTTGTTGCATAGCACTTATCACAACTAGAAATTATATATTTATTTGTGTGTTTTTAAACATGTCTCTTCCACTAAACAGTAAGCTCCATGAGGGAGGACACTATGGCAATTTTATCCTACCATAGTACTCCATGTACTTACCACCATTACCACCACATAATAGGTACTCAATAAATACTCATTGAGTAAATAATTTTAGTGGAATAACTAGATTTTCTGCCCATTTTGCCAAACTCCAAGAGTAAATAAAAATTATTGCCTTCATTTCAATGTCTAAAACCAATCCAATAATGACTTCCAATAGACCATTTTGGAATTATTTGCACACCCTCAGAATTCTGCACTACAACCACAGGCAACACAGAAACATTTTCTCTTGCCAAAGTTGAATGAATCCGTCAAAAGAAATAAATGCTGCCAATGACTTTCAAACACTCTTCTGGGTGATTGGCAAAAAGGAAGGTAAAACTGGCCTTGCCAAGTGGACCAGCCATTCTCTCTGAATTAGTACTCAACATCGTTGACTTAGCACCCAGGAACTGTTCTCCAAGAGTCCAGAAGACAAATACATTTCCTTGATGACTGTGAATGTCCTTGCTTTTGTTATTCCTTGTGACTCCCAGTGACTGATGTATGGTGCTACGGGTCTTGAAAAAAAAAAAAGTCGCGAAAGTATAACCATTGGTATCAATAATGAGCTTCCCTTGGCTAAGACCCCTGCAATCATATCTGAACAAATATCTTTCCAACATGCTCGGGTGACTTAGGTTATTATCCAATCATTTATATCTCTGGAAAGGCCTTTGGACAATAAGCTGGGAGTGTTTCATAATCTTTAAAATCAAGTCCGTCAGAAAACACATTGTGAAAAAGGAAAAGTTCATGATGTAAATCTTTATGTTGGTTTAAAGTTTAATAACTCTTTCTACATTCACATCTTCTAGTCATTTACTCTGGGCATATAGGTAAGTGCATTATACTCAGTGGACCTACTGATCAGCGAGGAATAAATTGGGGAGGTGCATTAAGCCTCTTAGGCCATTAGGATACCATTTAGTGCGTTGGAGGAGGTCATTTACCTACAGCAAGGAGCCAAGGTCCCTCTCAAAGATATGAGCCATTTAATCCCAGCCCCCCTCCCACCATGGTCCTGCCCAATGTGCATTTACTAGTTTAATTTCCTCTATAGGTTTTCTTTTATTTGTCCTATTTTGTTTTTCCCATTATATAGTCACGTTGTATAATTTAAACTTAATTAAAACTTTCAATTAGGAAAAAAAAGATAGCTCTGGAGGCCTCCCAGGAAATACTTCGTTAATGGGATCTACTTAATAAGCAAAATATCTCACTGGAAAGACTAGATCCAAAGCTTCAAAGGTCCAATGAATTTTTTTCCAAAGCCTGACTTAAGCTGGCCAGTGATGGCTAAAGGCCTCAAGGCTAGAGAGTTAAAATCACACAGCTTTGGCTGGAGCTGCAGGAGTGTAGTGTATTGCACCCACCTGACCATTGTGACTGATTCAGGAGTGAACCCAAACCAGAGCAATCAAAGCCAAACCAATGAAAGGACTTTATTTGGAACTACTGGGAAAGGTGCTCCATCTTCTCTGTACTTTTCAGTGTGGTAAGGTATAATTCTGAAACTCTTAAAAGCCTAAGAATCCCACCAAGAGGAAGGCAGAGCCTGACAATGAAGAGACAAATTCCTGAAAATACTATTTAAACCCTTGATCCAGCTGTGTTTGAAACAAGTATAACTGTACTTTCCAGGTAGATAGACCAAAATAAAGTCCCTCCTCACTTTTTTTTCTACTTAAAATCTCAGACCCTACTATTCATCAACATTTCAGAAACACTGGCTTTCGTGCTTTTGCACTGTGTTCTATCATTTGCAGCTGAGATATTTCTAATACATACAGGTAGGTTCTGTTGTGATCTCCATTTTTACACACTATTAACAGCACACTAAGACGCAGAGAAGTTTAGCAGTTAAGGACCACGCAGACGGTAAACGGTGGAGCTGGACTCAACACTTGGCCTGTCTGGCTCCAGAGCCCATGTCCTTAACCACTGGCCCACACCACACAATTTATCAATTGACTCTGGTATTAAGACTGTTTTAGAGTTCTATTGAAAAACAGCATCAACGGAGACAAATAGATAGACAGAAATTTAAAGAATCGACTCACATGATTGTGGAAGCTTGGTAAGTCCAAAAGCGGATAGGGTGGGCCAGCAAGCTAGAGACTCAGGGAAGAGTTGCGGCTCGAGCTCCAAGGCAATCTGCTGACAAAATCACCTCTTGCTTAGGGGAGGTCTGCCTATTCCATTAAGGCCTTCAGATGATTGGATGAGGCCCCAGCTCCCCCCGCCCCCCACACACACATGTTATAGAAGAGCCTGTTTTTACTTAAAGCCAGCTGTTTTAAGTGTTAATCTCCCTATTAGGCTCCCTGGACTTGGAATGTTAGTGCCTAAGGAAAAGGGAGGATCTACTTCACCTCCAGACCCACCTGTAATATTCTTACAGGATAGGGAAGCAATTGGATTTCTCTGCCTCTCCATCTCTCAAAAAAACACCAGGTTACAGTCCTTAAAAAGTGACTTTAAATATCGTAAAATGAAAATGTCATCAAGGCATTCCCCTGCTTTCCACCCTCAATGACTTCTAATTGCCCTTGGATTGCTAATAAAAGCAGTAACACCAACGACTGGCATTGTGTGCTGCATGCCAGGCACTGCCCTAAGTGCTTTGACTTCACCTGCCCTTCACCCGCCCTTCTCCCGCCCTTCTCCCGAACCTCATACTCTGCCTGGCACCCACACTGAACTCTCTGTGTGCCCAGAAATGCCAGACTCTTCCTCCCTCTCCAGGCCTTCCAATGTTAGGCAGGGACCAAATATGCAGGTGGCAGATACAGGCCAGGAGGGTGGTTCTTAGGGGCAGAGAAGCTAGGAGGTGTAGGGAGGGAGTCTGCAGGAAAACGCAGCTAGCAACAACAAAGGGCAGGAACCTGAGGTTTTGAGGCAGACACACCTGTGGAGCTGCAACCTGGTTATAAGAACACCTGACAATCATGATATCAATCACCTAGTAACATCCCACACCTCCCGTAAGCCCTCCCCCAGACCAGACCAATAAAAGCAAACCACCTGGGAGTCCTCAACATTTTTCTCCACTCATGGAGACGGATCCGTTCCTTTCTGGAACATACTCTTGCTTTGTAAAGCTCCCTTCTTTTCTGCAATACGATTATGTGGAATTGCTTCTGTCTGTGGTCACTGCTTCTGTCTGTGGGCAACAGTCCACCAGGAGGCCAGACTGGATGCCAATATGCCATTTCCTCTGCAAAGTCTCTTCCCCAACTCTTCCCCTGGCCAACTTCTCTCCTATTCATTCTTCAGACATGAGCCTAAACACCAAGTGCAGAGGGAGGCAGCCATTCTTCCACACGTGTGGCCCCCGGTACATCACCCATTGTTTTGTGTACAGTATGTCCTCAACAACGTTTAACAAATGAATACATGAAAACATTCCCTTGGTGACATAGGACATGATGACGTTATGTCTGACATCTTCCCAGTTTGTTTCCCAAAATTTGAAGGGGGAGGCTTTTGTAGACCTGCCCCAAGAGGAAGTTTCTTTGCCATGGTTCTTTGCCTGTCAATCACTGGGTGAGCTACCTGAATGCATGTACCCCACGGCCTTGGGAAGGGACACCTCCTCCCATCCCTGACCTTTCCTGACTGGGGGACTGGACTCTCAAGGCCTCAGCACCACTCTGCCCAGTGGCCATCCTGGAGAAGCCTCCTCATGTGTCTACGAGGTCATCAAACCCAATTTATCACAAGCTCTGATAGTGCTAAATAACATATTAGATACATCTTAGTGTAACATTACCAACATATCATCTTTGTGGAAGAAATTTTTATTGAGGATGGACCTACTGTGTGCCAAAATCATTAATGATAGTAATGATTATGACAATGATGATGATAACAATGACATCACAACTATTTCTTGAGTACCAGCTCGTGCTAATCCGAAAAAGATACAACTCTAATTTTACAGATGAGGAAAATGAGACTCAGAACTTGTTCAAGTTCACTCAGTAAATGAGGGCAGAGGTAGGATTTTAATCCATGTAGTTACCAGGTGTTTATTTAAAACATAGATTTCTGATACACTGCGATTGTAATTAGGATTTACAGAGAGATTGGAATTAGAATCCAATCCCCACAGAGATTGGAATTAGAATCTCTCAGAGTGAGGTCCATTAAGCTCCCTCTTAATTCACCTTAAAATTTGGAAAGCAGCACACTCAACTACAGTCTTTCCCTAAGCTGCCTCAAATCCACTGCCTCAGCTTGTGCAGTTAACCTCTCTCTGCTTACTATAACCTTAATATCCTTAAAAATGGATTCTAGACCAGTCTGAGAGGGAATAAGATGGCCTCATTTTAGCCACTTCGGAACCTATCTGCATCCCCAACTAGTTTAATAAGGATAAGGAACTGAGAAGAAAATAAACTAAGGGTTTTCATATATACATGTGTGACTATTTATGTATTCATAGCTAAATATCTTTTAAACTTTTTATTATATTATTACTTAACTTTTTAAAATTATAGGTTCACAGGAAGTTGCCAAGAAATGTATAGGAAGGAAGGTCCAGTGTGCCTTTCACCCAGCGTCCCAAATGTTAACATCCTGCATAACTGTAGTATAATATCAAAACCAGGTATGTGACATTGGTATAATGTATAGATCTTATTCAGATACACACACTTATTTGTGTGTTTGTGTGTGTTTGTAGTTCTATGCAATTTTATCACATGTGTTTAGCTTTGGTAACTACCACTAAAATCAAGCTACAAAACTACACCAATACCACAAAGCTACTTTGTTCTACCCCTTATTAGCCACACCCCGACCCATCCTTCACCCCTGGCAAGCACTAATCTGTTCTCCATCTCTATAATTTTGCCATTTTAAGAGTGTTATATAATGGAATCATTCAGTATTTGGCCTTCTGCGATTGGTTTTTTCACTCAGCATAATTCCCTTAAGGTTCATCCAAGGCATGTTGAGATATGAATATCAATATAGTTCATTCATTTTTATTTCTGAGTAGTATCCCATGATATGAGTAAACCTCAGTTTGTTTAACCATTCACTTGTTGAAAGATGTTTGGGGCTATTAAGAATAAAGCTGCCATGAACATTCATGTAAAATTCCTGTATATACCTAAGTTTAATTTCTCTGGGATAAATGCTCACATGTGTAATTGCTGAATCGTATGATAAGTTCATTTTTAGGTTTAAAGGAAAATGTCTATTTTTTAGACTGTACCCTTTTATATTCCTACTAGCAATGTATTAGTAATCCAGTTTCTCTGCGTTCCTTCCAGCATTTGGTATTAACACAATTGTGTCATATGCAAACAATGATAGTTTTATTTCTTCCTTTTCAATTTGTATGCCATTTATTTCTTTTTCTTGATTTATTTCACTGAATAGAACTTCTAGTACTATGTAAAGTAATACAAATGAAAGTAAGACAAGAGAAACAAAAGAAAAAGAAACACAGAAAACAAACAGAAAATAAATACAATGGCGGACTGATACCCTAACATACCAATAATTACTTTAACTGTATATGGTCTAAATATACCAAGTAAAAGACAGAGATTGCCAAAATGGGTAAAAAAATCATGACCCAATTATGCTGTCTACAAGAAATTCGCTTCGAACATAAAGCATAGTTAGGTTGAAAGTAAAAAAATTAAAAAACATGTATCATGAAAACATTAGTTTTTTGAAAGGTAAGAATGGCTATATTAGTGTAAGACCAAGTAGACTTAAGCACATAGAATGTTACAAGAGATAGAGGCATTACGTAAAATTGAAAGGTCAATCCACTAAGAAGACATAGCAATACTAAATGTGGGTATACCATACCTCAGAGTTGCAAAAATGTGAAGCGAAAACTGATAGAGGTAACCGGAAAAATAGACAAATTCATAATTATAGTGGGGGACCTATATACTATCCTACTCTCAACAATTAATAGAAATATTAGACAGAAAATGAGCAAAGATATAAAAGAATTTGACAACACCATCAACCAATAGGATCTAATTCACATATGTAGAACACCCCACCCAACGACAATAGAATGTACGTTCTTTTCAAGTGCCGATGGAATAATAACCAAGATAGACCATATCCTGGTCATAAAACAAACCTTAACAAATTTAAAAGAATTGAAATCATACAGAGTATGTTCTCTACCATAATGAAATCAAACTAGAAATCAATAACAGAAAGACAACAGGAAAATCTACAAAGACATAGAAATTAAGGATCTTTTAACACCTTCCCTATGGCTCTCTTCTCTCACAACATCTCAACAGATGGTTCATAATATAAAACTGTCCTGTCCATCATTTTTCTATATATTTGTCTTGCAAGATCTGAGGAAAATAAGTAAAACAAGTAAAATCTCAGAAAAGAAATGTGACATCTTCAATGTGAGGAGCCCTTTCATTTTATGGAAAGTGGAGGTCATTGATCAACTCCCAAAGCCGTGGCCTCTCCCTGAGCCATGCCTGCAGGCTCATAAGTAATTTAGTATTTTCAACTTATTCCACTAAGATTTTAGGCATCAAAGATGAACCTGCCCCTCTCTTCAGCTGCTGACATACAAACTCAAGACCCATTACCAAGGGAGGAATGGGTTCCCGGGCAGTGGTGTGATGGTCGGTAATCAGATGTAATTTCAGTAGAAAATTGCATTCTGCCCAAGTAATACATGAATCCAACAGAAACGACTCGCTCTTGCCCCTTCAAGGAAGGTCTGTTCCACTCAAAGAAAAGGGCCTCCAAGTGACTTTAATCAAAATGCTGATGGACAGAGAGAGAGCCTAGACAGCAAAATGCCCTTTTCAGTTGGGTCTCAGAGGAAAGGAGTGAAGCTGCCAAAAACAAGTCTTCGGTGTTTACAGAGGTGAGACTGACAATGGCAGAACAGGTGGGGCTTGCATGGTTTCTGACCGCCTGCTGAAATGGTCTAGAGGCAAAGAAAATGCATTGCACTTGGACAGCAGAGAGCTCCAACTTCGTTTACAAACACAGATGGTGACTTTAACCTTCGCTTCCTTAATCAGTCTCTATGTCCCGTTGGCTCCCGTGTGGAAAACAGCTACCTTGGTCTTAGCTAACAACGTTTCTTGTTTGTTTGTTTTCCTTTGGGCTAGAAAAACAAGTGCTGTTTTGCTGTTTAAACTCTTTAAATGGCTCCCTGATACCCTATGAATAAAGTTAGAATTCTTTGCTGTGGCTTACAGGCAATCACTCATAAATTGGCCCATCTATTGTACGTCTTCAGCTCCATCTCTCACCACCCTTCTCCTCCATTCTACACTCCAGCTGGAATAAACTTCAGTCAGTTCCTCCACTACAGCATGTTCTCTCTCACCCCTGAACTTTTGCATATCCTGTTCTCTCTACCTAGCACACACTTCTCTTGCCTCTCCACCAGGCTAACTCTTACTCATACTTTGGGTTACATTTAAATGTGTTTTCCCAGATCCCACATATGCTAGGCAGGTCCATCTGTAGCAGCCTGTACTGTCCCTACCCAATACCTATCCACTCATGGCCATTATTATACTTGCTTAAGAGTCTCTCTTCCCCATAGGTTGGGAGTGCCAAATAGGCGGGAACCATGTTTACCTGGTTTGTTATTTATCTCCATTTTTTTTATATGATGTCTGACAGATGAGAGGCACTTCATAATTACTTTATGGATGAAAAATCAAAAGACCAAAAGTAGAAAAGCAAGAAGCCATTATTCTCTGGTGTTAAAGGTGTCTCTGTATAAATGCAAGCCCTACTCAAACACACACACACTAGATAGGCATTAATAATCAGGATATGGCCCTGTGGTCCACAACCACAATGGACACAAGAATTATCTGTAGACAATTTTCAAGATACTAGTCTTTGAACATATTGACTCAGTGCTGTTCAATAAATGTTTGACAAATTAATATATATAAACAAGCATCAGGGACAGATAGTTTTCTGTCTTCCAAAAAAAATCACCTTTAGCTTCCACAGTGCTTATTACTTTATAGCAATACAATGACTCTTCCTTGTCTTTCTATTTCTTTTGATAAAAAAATAGAAAAATAACTAAAATATGAGACAAAAGGTTGTTTTACAAACAACTAAGTGATCACAGGCAATAACTTAACTTTCTTGAACTGCAGTTTCTTTATCAGTCAAATGAAGATGGTGAACCCTGCCTTGTCTACCTCAAGATAAATGAGAGTGAGTATACAAATATGCTTTTATGAGCCCTAAACACATTTTATTATGTCAAAACCCAAACACAAGATAAGAATTAATGTTCTTCATTTTCTCTATATCAACCAATAGAGAGTTAGAGAAAAGTGTGGACATGAATATGACTAGAGAAGAACAGATCGAAGACTATTTTATAAAACACATACTTAAAATTCAGTTCAGAATGCACAATGCTCTGAGAGGTTCTTATCCTAGATTTCACTATCACCTGATATCTGTGTTTCTACCAGTAATCCATAGCAGGGATCAGCATACTTTTATCTGTAAAGGGTCAGACAATAGATATTTTTTACTTTGTGGGCCATGCAGTCATTGTTGCAACTACTCAACTCTGCCACTGAAGCAGGATGGCAGCCATAGATAAAATATGCAAATGAGTAAGTGTGGCTGTGATCCAATAAAACTTTATTTGCAAAAACAGGCAATGAACGAGATTATTCCTGTGGGCCAGAATGTGCTGATGCCTGATCTGTAGTAATCCTGAAGGGTGGTCTCTCTACCGTAGGTTGGATTTCCTGAAAAGCAGATGCTGAGATAGAACAGTGTGCAAGAGGTTAAGTGAGATGAGGCCTTGGGGTCAACACCTGTGGAAGGGATGGGAAGGAAGCAAGACTGGACAAAGCAAGAAGTTGAGCTGTAATTCAGTCCCAATAAAAATCTCAGTTGACCCCACAGGAAGCTCAAGAGCTAGGATGATTCTTCCAAGTTGTACAGGTTGGGGGTAGACAGCCAAGGCTTTACAGCCCTTATGGACTGGTCTATTGGATGATCCCTGCCCCAAGAAGGGAACATAACACTGGGCAAGATGGATCTCTTCAACTGGGGAAGTTCCTGTAGGGGCTGACAGCTGAGAGCTTTCTGCCAACAGCACTCCCAACAGCTGGAGAGTGACACCCTTCTCTCCTGAAGGGGAGTCCAGGTGATGTATCATATTACCTACCATACTCCCCATGGGACTTAGCTCTTCATTTGAAAAGCTACAACATGTTCACTTCAATGTCTCATCAATGCGAAATGCTTATTTTAAGAGTTTCTAACAACACTGCCTTCAGCTTTAGAAAATCTTTCCATCATTGTCATAGTTCTCAACTTTCTCTCTGAAGTTGGGAAGGAGTCAGATCATTATGGTTCATCAGTTTCTTGTGGTCCATTCCAAACTCAGAAAGAATGGCCATGTGGCTAGCAAAAGGGTCATACACAAAGCTTCTTTAAGGTGTTATTTAATGTTCACCCCAAAGATGGCAAGGGTTTGGGGACCATGTGACATATGTGTAAGCTCCATCAGTAACAAGCCTGGCTTGCAAATGCTACTGCAGGGACAGAGAGCATGAATAAGCCTAGGAAAGGAATAGCATTGTAGAAAGTCCTCCAATATTAAAAACTGAAGAAATGTGCTTTAGGCCTTGGATTTTGTGCATTCCATTCAGTGGTGTCCATGGGATTACGTTATAAAGCAGATTGAGGTACATTAAGCTGTGAGCCAGGCTAGATTACTTCTAGGATGTCTTCTAACTCAGAGTCTGAGATTCCAAGGAACCCCATGGGATCTTCGACATTTTTCAAATTTTAGCTTTACTAATTGCATACGCTCTCAAGAATTACATTTAAGCTGACCTTTATCAGCAAGTCAATGCATCCCATTGCAATAAAAATGCATTCTGAGTGGTTTTACAGCAAGGGCTTGTGGTTGATAGAGAGTGGAAGAATATACAAGATAATCTACGGCCCCCAAGAAATCAGTTGAGGGGTAAAGATGGCCTCAGGGCTTCGAGAGTGGTTCTTGGAATAGGACTAGTGCACATAGACTTTCTGGTGGAGAGAAAAGTCAGGGCTTTGCACAGCCCTTCCATCTAGACTTAATTTCACAGTGGCAAGTGAAGAAAAGGCTCAACGTGAACTTAAAACTTACTCCCAGCCCCAACATTCCATGACTAAAATAGGAACTTTGTCCAGTAACTTGCCTTCCATCTGTGCCTCCAGAAAAATTAAACCAAGGAGAAGCTACCAAAAAAGAATGCCTGGGCAAAGATATAATTTGTCTCTGTGTAAACAGAAAGTTAACTCTTGAGAGAACAATTTCCAGTTGTCTTGTCAATGACTCTCCACTGAGCCAGGCTTGAGTTTCATTAAGACTTTGGGCCAGATACAGACATGAGAGAAACTATTCTCTGCTAACCCAGGCTGTGGCATTCTTCACAAAACACTTTGAAGAACACAGACCCTGAGCTGTCTGGATGGTTTTTGGTCCTATCTAGAATTAAATAAATAAACTAGGTAAAGTCTGTGATCTGTAAAAAGTCTATGTTAGCATGCATATAAAAATGGAAGCAAAACTTTTTATATACAGATTATTAAGCCAGAAAATCTGTAACGGTCAAAGAGAAACAATTGTCTGAAGTTACTTAAGCCCAGCACCGCACTAGCTAAAAGTCTACTGCTAGCCACTGTCTGGAAACAAAATACCCATTCCGTCTCTTCCAGCCTCCTGCTTCTCATAATGTAGTAGCATTTTCCTGTTGATCTAGAGTTTCTAATTGAGCATGAATCAATTTGCGTTTCTATCACTGAGACCGGGAGATGTTTGTAGGCGTATCAGAAGAAACAACCCCTGATAGACTGTGTAGATGAACTCCATTCCTCTTCGTAGGTTCCATGAGGGAATTATCTATGACTGTAACAGTGCCTTCTGGGATCACCCTAATCATCTCTTCACGTACAAAAATAAAACTCAGCTGAAAATTATTAATAGAATTTGTCAAGAAGGAAAAAGAAAGAGAAGCAGTGAGAAAAAAAGTATCAGGCTATAGCCAGGATGCACAATATAGTCATCTGTTTGTTTTAATTGAATGGTTTGTATCTTTAGGCAATCTCATTATTCTCCCCAGAGCAAGGGGAAATGGTTATTAGAAGTAGGAGCAACAGGACAGCAGTTGTGAGTTTTCTGTGAAGGGTATCCATAGAGAGCAGAGAGTATTTGTAGATGAAAGGAACAGGACCACCCATGTGCACACATAACAAGGGATGACCTATTCCAATGGCTCTCTCCCATGCTTGGGCATGAGCCTCTCTCAGCCAGAAGAGTTCTGCGTTCTAATACAGTGCATCAAAAACCGCAGTGTCTAAGTGTGAAAGAGCAGGTTCCTATCATCCTGTCCCATCTTACTGATGTCTCCTCTCTTAGGTCAAATGGAACCACTTCATGCATCTCAAAACACTACTGAGCCCTCTCACAACCAGACCCACACTGAAGTGCTCCTGAGAGGAGGAGCCACCTGCTGCTGCTGATTGCCTTGCATCAAGAAGAGGGTTAATTATGCCCTCTAACTTACAGTAGCTCCTGCTTCCCTGGCATTCATTTAAGGAGATCCAGAGACAGAAAAGAGAGAGAAGAAGAAGGCTAAAAAGGGGGAGAGAACATGAGAGGAGGAGAGAAATAGGAGAGATGCATCAGCTACAAATTTGAGAATGTCCTTAGAATGCAAAGTTTGCAATTCATAGCTCCAATAGCTCGCTCACTCCTGCTTGGTCTCTTTCCCCCTCCCCCTGCCCATCAGCTTCGACTCTATTCTAACTACATTACAGAACCTTCCAGTTGCTTCATCTCTCCTCATGTATTTCTCTGAGTAGCAATAATAGATGAATGACAAGAACTACCAACCTACTTCCAAGGTAAAGATTAGAAACTGGCTTTCTGTAAGTGAGAAAAATTTTTAGATTAACCTGTCTGCCTCCATGAACTCTTTTTTTTCTGTTATAAACATTACCTCAAGCTGGAAAGAGAAAACAAAGAGTAGAAAGATGGAGTGTTAAGAGCCCGCCTCATTTCGCAGATGGAGAGATGAAGGCCCAGAAAAGAGCTGCTACCTGCACAGGGTCATAGAGCAAGGAGGTGGTTTCAGAGTGGTACCCAAGTCACCTGTCACCTAGTCCTAGTGAGACACATTCATAAGGACATCAAGAGGCATTTTGCATTTTAATAGTTACGTACATACTGCAATATTTATTTGTAAAATTAGCATATCACATCCATGATTTGGGGGACATCATTGCTTAGGGCAAGGCTAAATTATGTATCTATGTTTAAAATGCGAATCAGTTTAAGGGATAACATTAGGTAAATAATGCAAGCATTGATATTTGTGTAACTGATGGCTCCTGACTAGATCTTAAATTACTGACAGAGATTCTAGCCCTTCAGTAGGAAAAAAAGAAATCCATCCGGCTTGCAAACCTCCCTTGTCCTCTGAAAAGTCAAACAGCTCACCTTGTAGCACCTCCTCCCCTCCCCGAGAAAGCCCAGGAAAGAGTTGGTGTTCAAAGGAGTCAGACAAGCATAATATTGTATATACACTCGACATCCATCTCCTGTAGGAAACCTCATTGTTCCTGTGTAACAGAAAGTAAATATTTACCGCGAGCCAGGAGAAGTAGCGAATGATCGGCATCCGGGCCATCCATCATCATGAGCCGTGCTCCCATTTTAATAACCCTAGGAAGGGGAGGGCAGGCAAGGACGGCAAAGACTGTCCAGGAGATAAGAGTTTGTCAGAGGAGTCAAATTGCTCAGAGTGGAAGAATATAAGGTGAGTTGTTCAAGCATGCAGGTTGTGAAGGTCCCCAAAGATGGGTTTATAAAGTGGAGGTGGAAGGGCCGAGTGGTTAGGAGCACAGCCTCTGCAGCCAGCTGCCTGCCCTGCACCAGCTGCGGGAGCTTGGATGAGACAATTCCTACGGATCTCTGTCTGCATCTGTAAAGTGGAGGTAGTAAGAGGATCCACTTCATGGGGACCGCTGCGAGAATTAAATGAGTTAATGCAGGCACAGTGCTTGTAACAACGGGAGCATGCAAGTGCTCGGGAAATATCTCTAGGGGGTGTCAGAAGGTAGTGGCCTCTCTTGACTGCAAAAGGATGGCCAAGAGGGTGGGACCTAATCTCTCTTAGCTCTGGTGCACTCCACAGTCCAGGCATTCGACCAGCTGATTTAGAATTTATGTAATTGTCCAAGCTCACACAGCCACAAGTGGCAGAGTCAGGATTTGAACCTGAGCAGTCTGTCTCCGGAGTCCATGTCCTTAATCATTATGCTCTGCCACCTCTCTTAAGAAGACATCACAACACATTTGCTGTTGGGTTTTATTTTCTTTCACTCTTTCTTTCCCTGCTATTCACCTCTCCTTCTTTCAGGTATAGGAATTGACTACTTCTCTATGGGAAAGGTAAAATACCCCAGTGAAAATAAAAGTACCAAACAACGGATAGAAAACTTGTGGTCTAGTCTCAAGTGGAATGAATGGTTGGAGGAATTGGGAATAATTAAGCCCAGAGAGGGGGACTGTTGTGGCAGAGTCTCTGTGCACTGAGCAGAGCTATGGTGAGAAAGAAAGAACAGCCTTGTTCCCCAGGGTTCAAGACAGAGACCTGATTCCACTGAGTGAGAGGTTATCAGGAAAGAAATTCCAGCCCAGTGTTCAGACAGAACATTCCAGCAGATATCACATAGTGGTTGTGATGGAAGGTTTATGTCCCCCTAAAATTCCTGTGTTGGGATCCTAACCCCCAATGTGATGGTATTAGGAGGTGGGACATTTGGGAAGTAATTAGATCATGAGAGTAGATCCCTCGTAAATAGGATTGGGCCTTCATAAAAGGGACCCTAGAGAGCTCTCTCACTCTCTTTCCACCATGCAGGGGTACAACGAGAAGACAATTGTCTGCAACCTGGAAGACAGCTTTCACCAGAACCCAACCATGCTGGCACCCTGACCTCAGATATCCAGCCTCTAAAACTGTGAGAAATAAATTTCTGTTGTTTATCAGCCACCTAGTTTATGGCAATTTGTTACAGCAGCCCAAACAGCCTGAGAACTTAAATTCAAGTCAGACAAATCCCAGCCCCATCACTTACTATTATATTTGCGTGACCATAAGCAAGTTTTATAGCCTCTCTGGGCCTCCAGTTCTTCCTCTCAGAATATGGGGGAGGGCTTAGTAGTACCCATCTCTCTCATAAGACCAACGTAATCTTTAAATAAGATAAAGCATGTAAAAAGATTAGCACCTTGCTTAGCTTATAATAATAAGCCCGTGACGCATGTTGGCTGTAAAGCTGGTCTAGATTATGAGCAAATGGAAATATTGCCGAGTAAAGATAACTGTGTCTTTGTATTTTATTCCTCTCTAAAGACGTTTATGTTTACAATATTTTTGGGAGATCATTCGTCCTTTTCATTCATTTAGTAAACACGTTTCCTGAGCACCACTAAGTATGATGCTCTGAGGATAGAGCATGATAGGAGTGTAACTGTCCACTTATATTCCAGTGAAGGAGGCAAGTATGAAGAAATAACCACTCGAGTGGTTATTTAACTATAATATGTGCTGTGAAGCATAATTCTGGAGCTGCCACCGGAATATATAACAAAGGGACTGATCTAGATTTGGTAGGGAGAGCATAGGGCCCTCCAAGGAAGTAAGTTTTGAGCTAAGTCACCTCAATGTGATGCTGTGATCTGTGGCCCAGCAAAGGTCTATGTGAGCCCACGGAAGGCAGTTATTGGTCTTATATGATGACCCAGAAAAGTGTCACAAACGATTGCATTTGAGCTAGGTCATGAGGATGAGGAGCATTTCCTTAGGAAGAGAAAGCAAAGAAGGATTTTTGTTGTACAGGACTTTGTAAAGACTTGGAGAAAATATCAGAACAGGGGTTCAGATAACACTACCTTTGTTATGCGTAGAAGGTATTAGCAAAAATTAAATTAAAACAAATTCTTTAAAGATTTTTCATTGCAATGTTATTTATCAAGGAAAATTGGAAATAGCCATAAAAAATAATAGTCTACCAGCTGGGGAAATTTAAACTAAATTAAGCTCAACAGGAATTTCTATATAATTCTATAAATATATTAATATTATATTCTTCAAGAGCCTGAAATAATATGGGAAATCTTATTTAAAATACTAAGGGAAAATAGGGAGACATAAAATTGCAGTTATAGTGTGAGAACGACCATATTATTTAAACCTACAAATATTATTCTGAGAAACAGAAAAGGAAATAAACATAGAAAAAAATCATATCCAATTATTTTAGGATATGGAAAATTTGATGGTTATTTTTAACTTGTATATACTAAGTTTTCTCTTTTTTAATTTTATTTTTTAGTTTTATTTTTATTTTATTTTACTTATTTACTTTTTGAGACAGGATCTTGCTAAATTTCCTGGCTGGAGTGCAGTGCCTATTCACAGGCACAATCACAGCTCACTGCAGCCTTGAACTCCTGGCCTCCAATGATCCTCCTGCCTCAGCCTCCCAAGTAGCTGGAACTATAGGCACAAGCCACTGCACCCAGCTTATGCATTATGTACTAAGTTTTCAGTAAGAAGATTGTATTATTTATTTTGTTGAGATGGAAATAATTACTCTTCCCTTTCTTTTTATAGAAAAGCTCTTCTGATCAACTTTACCTAACAGGAAGACATCCCCTACCAATATCATTTCCTCTGATGAGGTGAAGCCTAAGAGGCACCTATTATTCACTCCTTGACCCTTACAGCTTTCTTTAGAATGAAAAAAAAAAATATCTTTGAGGGATCACCTGTTGAACCACTCAATCTTGGATGGTTTATGAGATTAGTTGCACAATACAATAGAACACAGGGCACATGAGTTTTGACAGACGAGGAAGAAAAATTTTGGAGAATAAGGGAGAGAAGGAATATGTGAAATGACCCAGGAAAATAAACCTCCAGGAAAGAAAGAGGACACTAAGGAAGTAAAGGGATCAAAAGAAACAGAAAATTATAGGAAATAAAATCCATTAGTTTGACAACCTTAGCTGTAGTGAGACCCCATCTCTACAAATATTTAAAAATTAGCCAGGTGTGGTGGCACAGGCCTGTAGGCCCAGCTACTCAGGAGGTTCAGGTAGGAGGATTGCTTGAACCCAAGAGTTCAAGGTTACAGTGAGCTATCATCGTGCCACTGCACTCCAGCCTGAGCAGCAGAGCAAGATCCTGTCTCTAAAAAAAAAAAACAAAAAACAAAAAAACAAAATAATTTTAAAAAAAAGAAAAACCTATTTGATTCCACAGGACAAGGAGAAGAAAAAGGCCACCTACCCACCATTCTACTAAATCCTTGTTGAGATGGATAATGACATTTCCTCACACTTCCCAGTATAGACGTCCTCATCTGGCTTCTCATTAATGGTTCTCCCTTCAGTTCACTAATTTCTTATCTTACCACCTCCACTTTCCAACTGATAGACTATGTGATCAAGCCTGTTGTTTTCTGGGGCAGCTCATTGTTCAGAAAATTACCATAGTCTGATCCAACTCTGAGTCCTCATCTTCATCTTCCACCTCCTACTTATTAGAGATTTTACCAGATGAATCGTACTACATTAATGGACTGTAATATTTCATTTTACTACCAGGTAATTAAACTCCCAAGCCTGAGCACAAATGCTTTATCAGAAAAGCAGCATCTCAGGAAGACTTTTATTTAAGCCACCTAGACTAGCAAAGCATTTTCTCCTCAAAAACTCCACTGCAAACCGATCTTCCTTCTGGGTTTGGGAACATTGTGAGATCAGAGTAGCTCACACCTTGGCCATGGTGAGGTTAGTTTGGAAGGACGCTGCATAGACCAGAGCTACCCCAAGTGTAATCCATGAACTGATTTGCAGTCATCAAAACAGAAACAGAGTAAGCGTCTAGAAACTTTCACAGCAAGTTAACATTGCTGCAATATTTTTATTATATTTTACAAAAGTATCAGTCTGCAACAGATTGTAAATTTAAAAACAAACATTAAACCTAATCTTTCACTAGAGATAGTTTGGGAAGCCCTGGGATAGAAAAGTCAAGGGATAAATCCACCAGGAATGCTCTCCCTCAGTCCTCCTGACTTCTGTGAATCTGTGTTTCACAGTAAGTTACGCTCATCAGTAAGAGCAGCTCCGAAGGAGCCAGATTGAGCCAATTCAAGATAATTCAAAGAATAAATAATATCAGATAGTACATCTGTCAAACAGTAGTACAGGTGTCCTAAGGCACGTTCAGGGAGGACAGAAACCTCCCTTGGAGGAGAAGGGAAGAAATTCACTTGATCCTGATTTTCACTACGAAGCAGAGCCTCATCATCATTCTGACCTTTGGGGATTTAAGCAGAAGACGTCAGAAAAGTCACCACAGGAGTAACTGGCTTGTGGTGGCCAAGTGTTCATAGCAACATTGCTTTTTGAAAAAATGGAAATTAAAAAAATATGTATTGATGGCAAGAGAAGAACTGGTCTCTTTCACAAATGTAATTATGCAAGGCTGTTCTGCCTACTGATCTAATATCATGTAGCAATGTGCACAGTAGTTAATAGTTATGAAGTTCCACTATGCACCAAGCCATTTAAGTCACTCACGTGCATTATTTAATCCTCAAGACTTCTTTGGAGTAGGTGTTACTGCGATCTTCATTTTAACAATAGGAAACTCGGGACCAGGTGATTTAATTAAATTCTGCAAGGTCACACGGCTGGCAATTGGTGATGTCTAGATGGAGATTTAATACCACATCGGCACTAAGAGTCCAGTCCTGAGTCCTTAACCCTAAATCCATACTGCTTCCTCTCCCATCCACATCTCTTCTTTTTCTATCCATATAATTGGCCTTTACCATTCAAAAGAAACACCAAGACATTCGCAGCATAAAATAACAGAAAGAACATTGAACTTGGAGCCAGCCTTCCTGGGTGCCAGACCTAGATCTGTTGCTAAATAACTATATGATATTAAATAGATAGAATCCAAATTTTCTCATCTAAAAAATAGTGATAACCATGCTGGCACCATCTACCAACTTCACAGATTTTGAGAGGTTGAAATGAGATAATAAATGTGAAAATTCTTTGGAAATGCCAAGAACTATTGACTCAAAGATTTAACCAATTGTTATTATCTTGGAAAACTGAGACTTGACCATGTTTATCTTGGAGGAGATTCAGAATTATTAGATTCTTACAGCCTTCTTGTGAAATAGTAATCTGGACTAAGTAAACAATTTCAGACAAGTACCTTTATAAACCCAGAATTGTTAATATGCAGTAATGTTTTAATAGACATAGAAGATATATTCCCTGCACCCAAAGAGTTTATCACTGTGTTCAAGCAACACTACTAACATACACTGAAAACACAGAAAGTATTACAGGATCGTACAAACCACCAAGGACTGGATGACATGGTACAGACTCGGAGAAAAGATCACCGAGAGGTGGAATGGTTAGAAGGGGCAAGCCTTGAGCACAGATGGAATTACATAGTGATTGAATGCCAAGCTGGCGGAGAACTTAGAAATCAGCTCCCGCCTTCTGCACGTAAGGAAATGGAAGCCCAAATAATAGGAAATGAAGTGTCCAAGACCTCACAGCCCCTTGGTGGAACAGGCAGGATCATGTGATCACAGTGCTTCTTCCTTATCACTTCTGCAGTTCTATTTTCAAAGCAACTATGTTTACCCAAAGCAATGAGGTCTCCATGTGGAGACTTTCAGACAGGTTGACAGATCTATAGCAGGTGTATTTCTGGATGAAGGAAAGGAGGGTTACTTAGCACACACTTTTTCATCTATGTCAGAAGCCAGCTCTGCCTAAGGAGTTAACATAGGGAGTATATAAGAACAAGAATGCAGACTCAAATGCCTACCTGCCAAAACACTGTCTTTTAGACCAATTGTGTCCCATGGGAATCTGTGGAGACACAAAATATCTCCAGGGGCTCCTGACAAAGAACCCATGATGGCCACGTGCAATTCATTCACAGCTGCTCCAAGCAGAGTGTCCACCCTTGCCCACTCACCTCCAACATCCAAACAACCCAAGGAACTCTCTAAATCTGGACATGAGGTCACAAGTACAAAAAGAAGCATAGTCAAAACAAGGGCAGAAAGGCTACAGACACCCCTAAAACTGTAGCAGCAGAGGTCTGGATGGTGCTTCCTGAGGTGAAGTTGAGGCTCCTTCGAGGCTGTCCTGGGAGAATGGAGGCACAGAAATGGGACTTGCTTTGAGCCCCAAGGCATCACATCTGGTTCTACATTCACTCTCCAATGTTTCAGCAATATAGGAACAGGAAAATAGCTAGCTGTAGGATACCCACCAGCCAGAGTGGGAATCCTTACCCATGGAACACCCTTGTTTCTCTGTGCAGGCCCTTGGCAGGCAAGAGAGAGTCCAGAAAGAATCCACTCACCTCTCCAGGGTGCTCTGGCCAAATGGGCAAAAGACCATTGACATGTCAGAAACCCGGCTCCCACGTGGGCTTCATGGTGGCAGGAGCCTGCTACTTATAAAAATGTTCCCTCCAGATACAGCCAAGAGCGACTGCCATACTGTGACCCTGCTGTTTGCAAAGCAAGATATTGATAAGTCCAAATATGCTGTGGTAGAGAGAAATAAAGGAATGTAATCATGTTCCAGGGCTTCTGACTGCTGCAGCAAATCTGTGTCTAGGGAGGAACAAAGGTTTCTATTCATTCTTTCCCTTCTCAGTGAAAATACAAAAGGACTCAAGGTGTGAATACAGTTTGTTTTTACTAAATACCTCAGTGGCTTGGTAGCTCAGCTCTGGAAGATTGAGAGCCTTATCAACTAAGTTCAGAGGGTTTGAGGCATGTCATTCTCTGAATCAATTGTATTTCCTTTGGTTGCACAGTGCAATGTCAAGCTTCCCATTTTGCCTGCCCTCTGTTACCTTGGATCTGGGTCTTATTTCTGATCATGGTTCTAGATTGATTAGGTCAAGGAAGCTAATTATATATTGTTTTCTTTTGTCAATTCCAACCCATTGCTAGTAACTTCCTTGAGTGCCTGTTGAAATATTTCAACAGAATATTTGTGCTGGGATAGGTTAGTGATGCCTTCCACAGACCTGTTGTAGAGTACAGGAATAAAGGTATACATGATGTATATCCTCCATCCCATGTTGTCCACCGCTACTAATAAATATTTGAATGAATGAGAGAATGACAGAGAGAGAGAGAGAGAGATGAGAAAATGCAGACAGACCACATGTGGGTCTGTGGTCATGGGCCAAAGAGTGACATTAGTACTCTGGTCTTGGAAAACAGGCTTTCTTGGTGAGTCTCGTTGTTTCTGTTCATTTACTAGATCTAGTCCCTCCTTTCCCAGGTCCTCTTCTCCCTGACGGGCTGTGAATGCTATGAGCAAGGGGATATTAGCAGATTTCTTTCCCAGCATCTTCTTGTAAACTCTGCCCTTCCTACTTTGTTGATTGCTTTTGACTCCAAAGAATAGAAAACCCTAACTAGCCCAGCTTAAACAGTAGGAATTTATCACCGCACACACATATTAATTAATATTAACAAGAAGTCTGTAGTTACAACAGCTCTAGAGTTAATTAACCCAGTGGCTCATTAGCATCATTAAGGACTCTTTTCATCTTTAATGAGGATACCTTTCCCAGATTCCTCCAGCAGATGTTCTTTTGCATGTCACTGGCTAGGATGGCATCACCTGTTTACACCTAAACCAATCACTGGCAAAGGGATTGGGACCCTTGGACTTGGCTTAGGCTCTGAGTCACAGATAGATCCCCCAAAAAGAAAATCGGGGCTCTGCTAGGAGGAAGAATGGGAAATGGCTGTCAGGCAGATAATGCCCCCGCAAATGACAGGAGCATTCATTGCCACAGCAGGTGGTCAGCAGAACAGAAAAATGTTCTTATCTTTTGGTTCTTAAATGTTAAAAGCCTAGGCTGCTCATATAGTAAATATTTAGAAGAATACGAGATGAATAAGAGCAAAATCTTCCGTATACCCTGAGAGTAGTGTTGATGAGAATGATGAAGGGAAGCCATGGGAGCTTAGACACGCACGGTCTCTAAGGCCCCCTACCTTGTCTCTTCTTCCTCCCTCCCCCACCTCAGCCGGGCAGAACCCCCACAGGCAGGACACTGGATACAGGACAGGATTGGGAGATTCAGAAACATCGAAGCCGAGTTTCCCAAAGTCCCCAGGGGTGCTGAAGGAGTCGAGTGCCCACCCCCGATACTAACACGCACCTCAAAGCCACAGCAACGTGACCCAGTGAGTGTGTGGCCCTAAAGAGACTGCGTGGTAGGAACTGAGGTGGAACTCAGGATCGGAAGGTGCACACGACATCCCAGCAGTGGCTGAATGCTGGTGACACACCCCAGTACCTTATGAATGCCCCAGTGCTCCATAAATGCCCCAGTAACAGTTTATTATTAACCCCATGAAAGGGAGAGAGATCCCAAATTCACTGAGATTAAACTTTACCCCTTTTGCCCCCAGGCCCAAAACACAAAGCAAATTCACTTAGCTTTGGTCCCCAGCGCAACACAAGTGCAAAAAATAAGGTAAATTCGCTTATGGAAAAACAGAGAATGTTACATCTCTTGCACATATGAGTTGGTAGACTGAGATATATGCTACTTCCCATATATTTTCTTCTGAGTTTCACAGCCATTCCCTAACCGATTTTTAACGTAAGTTTTCATTTGACCAAGGTTCACATACTTAGAAAGAGGCAGAGCCAGCCTACGTAACCCTCCCAGACCATCCAATCTAGAGTAGGTTTCCCCTCCCCAATATTTTCTCAGCAAACCTTGTTCTTTTCTACACAGCCCTCACAAATTTTGGAATGATACATCTATTGGCCTGTTTAAGTGTTTATTTTCTGTCTCTTGCACCATGCTGTGAACTCTATCAGGGGCTCTTTTAATCATCACTTGACAGGGTGCCTAGCACATAATAGGTATCAATAAATATTTGTTGACTAAATAAATAAGGATTTGACCTTAAAATCTGTGCTTATGGCCACTATGTTATATCACATTACAGATTGTAAATTTGATCTTACTAACAATTCTTTGTGATTAGGATCATTAATAAACCCCAGATCACAAGTGATGAAGCTATGGCCCAGATTGGTTAGGTAACTTATCCATTTGCATTGTGCTACTCATAATGTTACTAATAGTGGCTACTAATCATGCTACCAGTAGTGTCAAGACTTTAACTCACGTCTCTGATATCACCTGAGACCCAAGATGCGCAGCTTCAGCTGAGCCAGCCCAGCCAGCGATGCAGTGAGTGAGATTCTGTTCAGATCCCAGTTGGTTATATTGCCATGAATTTCAAAACAGGCCACAGTGCAGTTCTCTAGCATTTCCAGAATGCTAACACAGTTTGAAATTTCTGTATACTCTTTCTACAACCAGAAAGTCAGGTAATCAACAGCCCAGGAAGCACACTTGACATTCTGTCCTGCACACATTCCATCCTGTGCCTCATGCTGGGGAAAACTGTTAGTCCCAGGCCGGGTGACTACCCTTAGGAAAAGGCAGAGAAGACCACAACAAAATTCTCATGCTGCGAAAAGGCAAAGTTACAGAAAAAGAAAGTAATGTGAACTCATACTACTCTTGAATTAATTAGAAATGTATTTTTCTTTCTTGAAAAAAGAAGAAAAATAGAATGTCTTGTTCTTTGCCTTGGCTAAAAGTTCTCCTTTTCATTTAAAAGGTTAGGTAAAAGCACTTACATGCTCTTACATTATTTTTTTCGAAAGAGCACACTATTCCTTCAAACTTGAAGAGATATTATTTTACATGTTTCCAGCCAGGGCCATGGCTATGTGGTTTTTTATTTTATTATCATAGTTTGTGAAGCCACATTATAAGATTGGTGTTTTTGATTCTTTGGGATTTGGTCTTCTAGCAAAGCGATATGATATATACCACTTCTCTCTTATAGTCTTCCTTTAGGGGACAACAATACTACCACTAGCATCTTTTTTTCTAAAGATGGGTCTTGCTATGTTGCCCAGGCTGGAGTGCAGTGGCTATTCACAGGTGCAATCATAGCATACTACAGCCTGGAACTCTTGGGTTCAAGCGATAGATCCTCCTGCCTCAGCCTCCCAAATATCTGGGACTATAAGCACGTGCCACCACACCTAGCCTCCGGATCTTTAAACTGAAATCTCAGGTTACACAAATTATCTTCAATATCTGGCTTAACAGCATCAGAGGTACAAATTTTAATTTTTAAAGAGGAAATTGCTACTCTTTCCGAAATTAAGAAATAAAACAATAACCACCATTTTCTAAAATCTTAAACTTCCACAATTTTAAGAAATATTCCGTGGTCTGAAATTGATATTCTAAAGATAGCAATTGACTGATTATGTGTTGTCATGATCAAAAAACTAGTAATGAATCAGTTTTGCCTTGTTCAAAAAACAAAACAGGCCAGGTACAATGGCTCGTGCTTGTAATCCCAGCACTTTGGGAAGCCAAGGCAGGAAGACAGCGTTGGGCCAGGAGTTCGAGATCAGCCTAGGCAAAATAGCAAGACTCTGTCTCTGCAAAAAAGATAAAAATTAGCCAGGTGTGGTGTGCAAACCTGTAGTCCTAGCTACTTGAGAGGCTGAGGTGGGAGGATCGCTTGAACCCAGGAATATGAGGCTGCAGTGAGCTATGATGGCATTACTGCACTGCCTGGGTGACAGGGTGAGACCTTATCTCAAAAAAAACAAAAATAAAAACAAACAAAACAGTGAAAATGTAAGTGCGGAGCTCTGTCGGG
>RJWJ010016209.1:0-34846 GCA_004363605.1 Indri indri
AAGTCTGCAAGAGGCTCTTCAGCAACAGAAAATGTGTATAATGACCAAACGAATCTCTTAAGGCAAGGTGCATAGCTTCCTCTCCTGCACTCTGCTTAAAGATTAGTGAGTGTTCAATGTGTTGAATCAGTAAGAAAAAGAAGAGAGAGAAGAAAAAGAGAGGGCAAGAAGAAAAATAGGGGTAAAAAAAGAGAAAGAAGACAAAGACTAAGTGGCGGTCAATATCCTTACGTTACTTTTCACACTACAAAATGCCTCCGTGCATACTACCACAATAAAATAAAGAATTTGGAAAGCAGTATTACTCTGACATATGTGTGGTTTTATGCATCCTCACTTGATTTTTATTCTCACCCTGACTTTCAGTTGTAGATTCAGTTTTTGATACTTTAGAAAGATATGTAACACCTTAGAGTTTAAAGCAAAGCATTACTGGAGTTAGGGTAATAAGATTTCTAAATTTTGTGATTGAATTTGTTTAAGGAGGAACAAGAAATGTGGTTGACTTAATTCCATCAGAAAATGTTCATGGACGTCTGAATCCAGATAAAGAGCAGCAAACCTATGGCAGCACTGTTTGCCATTTGATGTTGCTTTCTTTGTTTCCTCTAAAATACAGTTCGACTTGAACATGTTATTATTTTTATTTATTTATTTATTTATTTTTGTTTGCCTAGATAAAGTGAATGGATATAAATAAACATTTGTACGGCTTCTTTTTCAGATTTCCCTTTCTGCTTTGTATATTTCCATTCCTTTCTATAATAAAAAATGAAGGATGTCTGATTAAAAAATAGCTCATACACATTTAAAGTATTTAACTTGTGTTAACTTTTATAATCTATAAGAAAATATACTCTTTGGATGGCAGTGACTTAGTTAAATAATACAAAGCTTCATCTGCATCTAATATATTGCAAAATTTCACAAATATCTACTGTTCTTATAAAAGATAAAAGATAATATGAAGTATGTATTGATTCTGGGAAGAAAGTAAGAATAAGAATTAGATTTATGTGTCATCATACTAACCCAAAAGTGCATTAGGCCCCTTACATGGCCTAAATCTTTCCACGTGAGAGGTTTATTGTTTCTATTTTACAGGTATTAACTATAAAATTCCAGGAGATTAATTATCTAGCCTGAAGTAACACAAATAGAAAATAGGTGCATCAGGATTTGCATTCAAAGTTATCTGAAATTAATGGCTCTTCTCTTGCTGTTGTATTATACTTCCTCTCTTTTCTTTTCTTTCTTTTTTGCCACTTACATGCATTTATCACGATAACACATAATTCTAAATGTGTTATTGCATTATTTAATAATATTCCTAAAGGAATGAGAAAATAAGAAAGAATGAAAGTGAAAATGAGAAGGAAGGAAAAAAGAGAGAGAGAGAGAGAGAAGAGATTGTAAGGTTTTTGTTTTCAAAAGGTAAAATTAGGGCAGCAGTTGACTTTTATTTTTCCTTGGCTTTGGGCTAATCTCTTCAGTCACTTTGAGTAACATTTATTGTCCACATATTTCTGAAGCCACTAAAATGCCATTTCACCTAGGATACAAAACAATTCCTCTGTCATTTGCTTAAATAGACTTAGGGAATAGAGAGAAATTCTTCTGTAGTCATCTTTTCTAAGGTTGGTACATGAATACCCAGTGATACTCTCTAAAGAGTCTCAATACCTTTGCAGAAGTTTCTCTTTTTCTCTGAGGCCATATTCTACCAAGTTTTTATATTATCCAGTCCGAAAATGTCCTTTGCACTCTTTTGTTGTTTTTATTTTTATGTAGATAAGAACTATAACTTTAAAAGAGTTTCCTTGTACATTGTCATTTTAGAAGGTTTAATAAAAAAGGCTGTGCATGTACCATTCCTTAATCATAAAGCCATGTTTACCTAAATATCACTGCTTATCCAGACTGCAGAAATCTTAACTTGACCATGAAGTCTTGAAAGACAATTCCAACCACAGTGATTTCAGTCTCTTTGAATTTCAGTAGTGTGGACCACAGAAAATTCTCACTCAGGGTCTTCCTTCTACTTTCTGGAATTATTATTTGTCCTCTAGCTGTCAATTTCTCATCTCCCAGATAAAGGTAAAAGCTGTCATTTAATGCTTTTCTATGCTTTCCCCGCTCATTCTAACTTCCAAAACCCTAATCCAGCACCTAGCAACTAGTAGGCAATTAACAAATATTTTCTTTAATATTGTTCTTACTCCATAATCAAACAGCAGTAATGATAATGATAGAAGATAACAGTGTGTTCTGCACATCTAACATCTCAAATAAATCATTCTTACGGGGTGAGGGAAACAAGACCAGAAGTCAGATAGAAAATGGGAAACAAATAAGCAAACAAACAAAAATCAAAACCACATGCGTTTGCTCATTTCCACAAAGCACACACAAGCACAAGTCAGAAAGGAATGAGACTCCTTATCCAGAGAAAGTAGGCGGGCAAATGGGTAGAGAAGGGAGGATTGGAACAGAAGGACCAATGAGGCAGGACTCTTCTCTGAGTATATCGTTTTTTTTAAAGTCTGCATTTGAGGATCATGTTAATGTTTCACAGACTTAAGAAATGGATTTAATAAACAATTATGGGGAAAGGTGAACACAAAAACAAATTAAGCTAGAAACAAATGAACCTAACTCTATTTCGAACAAACAACATAAACATGGTGAAAGGGAAAAACCAAGCATATTTTGTGTATTTTTCTTTAATAAGGAGTGAAAGGACTTTATTTACTTACTCTGGGCAGAACATTCTTCAACCAGATTTTTTACTCAAAGTGATTATAACACTGAGAAAACTTGTTTTCTGAGTGACAAACAACTAAATATTCTGCTATTTCTTAGAAATTATTCTATATATATTTGAAGAATAGGAGTACCAAAAGTTTCCATTGCAGTGTGACTAACTCATTAGCACACAATTGTGACCAGTAAGAAAATATTTGTAAGACTAAAAACGTGTATTACAATTCAAAGACTAAGTCTCTAAATTCCAATTTTAATAATTCCATAACGATGATGGCACGCTACTATGGATCAGCCAGTTTGTTAATTCCTAAGAGTACAAAAATAATACATGTATGTCCCAGCGATCCTATCATCAAGTAGGGCGGTCTTCAAAGCAACTGCTGAAGAAATGACTCCATGTTAAGGAGTGGATAAATAACTATGGAAATTGTTCTCAAAAAGTGGTGACATAGCAGTTACCACTGCCATGGAACATCATCTCAGATGGGGTGCTGTTTCCTCTGAATTTGACATTTTTCTGGTGGGAGAAGTTCTAGGGCTTTCTGCGAAGAGAAGTAGCAGCTGACAAGGCACAGGAAAGTGAGGAACAAATGCAGCACATTTGGGGAAGGCAAGAGAGCACATTGCAGCCAGTTTACGAAAACTTGCGAAGGAGTTTTACTTTAATAAGTGAATTCCTTTGGAGGATTTTAAGGAGCAGAGGGAACTTGTAAACTTTGGCTTGTCAGATCAACTTTCGCTTTTTGATTAAACTTTATCTTGGCATGAAAAGAAATAGATCTTCTGCCAACAATTATGTTTCTGGGCTTTTAAAGATTTTTTTGTATTTCCGTTTTATTTCATTTTGTATGATGCTTCTTTAATTTAGTAGTGAGAATCCTTTGGAGAATTTCGGATCTACCTTAGCTCAATAAGGGGAAAATCGAATCTATATATACCTAGTCAAAAAGGTAGCCCTCACGGCAACAGCAGGAAATAAAAGAGAGGATACGGGAAAATTCAACCATAGAAAGCTGTACCTGCTCCTCCTTTCCTCTGTGGTACTCTATAGAAGGGAATATTCACGTAAGTATTTATTTCCCCCAACCTTTTCCATGCTTAGTGGAAAAATGCAGGATTCAAAATAAACACTGTTACAATCGATCCATGCAATTTAACAGTTATGCAATTAAGTATCTTTAACTTCTCATGTTTTTAATATGTTCTTTCTCCCACTTTACAGTGTATGAAAGCATTTCTGGTATAGAGATAGTGTAAAGTGAGTTTATATTACTGTTTATGAATGGTGTAATTATTAATGAAGCTGATTATCCTTTTGGAAACCATAAGCTTAACTAGCAGGCACCCTCCCAGGAGCCCTCTGCTCTCTTCCCAACCTGGTCATGATGCTTAACAGAAAATCTCATTTCTTTCTGGCATAGGGAGAAATTCGTCTTAAGAGATTCCTCTGGCTCATGGGTTGCTTCACCTAAGCTTACTTTGCTTTATGTGGTATTTGATGCCTGAGTTATACCTGAATTGAATCTAGGCCTATTTGGTTTTCAGAGCTCAGTTAGCTCATTTAGACAAAGCAATTGGAGAAAGGAATTGCCCAGTGGATAGATGAGATTTCTGAATGAGATGCTGGTAGCTAGCATTTTCTGTTCAGCCATGATTTTCTGTTCAATGGTACTAATGAACTTAGGGAGTACACAGGAGTGGAATCCCTCTGGGTTGAAGTATCAATAATGAGAGACAAGAAGGATCTGGCAACTAAGTTATTCTTCTTTCCTCTGCCAGACTGCCCTGAGGTGCTGTGGGTCCCTGCTACCTCTCCAGAAACGTATTGCAGAGAAGAGCAGTTCCTAATGCCTTGAGCAATCTCCCTATGGGTCAGCTAGAAAAAAAAGTCTGTGAAAAAACTGTACTGCTAATCTTTTGTTAGTTATTGGCGTCTCAGGAAAGCAAGAATCTGGGAAAAAGAGAAGTGGGTCATGGAATGATGGAACGCAAATACAGTGTGATGTACGACAGCACTGGCCAGAGGTTTACTGAGCAAACACAGCTGACTGCTCTTCTCTTGCACTCTGTTCTAACTTGACCATTGCCTACCACCTTTTACTTGGTGTAAGAGTGTAGTGGTTTGAAATACTACTGGCTATTTGCTCATCCCTAAGACCGCCACTCTAATTTTCTGTATCTAATGCCTTTCACTGTATCATTCTGTCATCAAAGTTATTTCTATAATTCTGTCCTCAAGAGGGAGGTGGATAAATGGAGAAAAAGGAGTAATGTCTTTCTTTACGTTCCAAAATCAGCCTTAGAAAGCTTATGATGACAGCTTAAGAGAGAAAAGAGTCTTTGAAACCACTTTAAAGATAAAGAACAAAAGCCTGGGGGAATAAGAGCCTTAAGTTTAAACTATAAACCACAGAGTAGGGAACAATGCATGGTGCTGAGAGAAGTTATTTCTGGTCTGAAAGATATAACTTCAGTAAGTTAACAGGAAGAAGAGGAGAATTGGAGGGTATGATGAGATCTTAAAGCTGGTTTCTTGAGTAATGTTTTTGGCAAGCACGCTCCCCACTGCCCCAGACCCTTCTAGTGGAAACCATAAAGAAGGTAACAGAAACCACATTAATTTTGGAGTCCCAAAGCAAAAGGCTCTGTGGCAAGCTCTGCAATCAAGATGGTGCCTGACTGGCAGTGTAGCGACCAGTGAGGGTATAAGTCTCTAATCAGAGGGGACTGACTCACAGAGTTTCCTCTAATACAATAACAGTAGAAATAAAGCTAAGTATTATCCAGCTCCTGCAGAGATGCTGAGCTGTGGCCATAAGGAAAAGGATGCTGAATACACGTTCCTTGCAACAGAAAGCTGCGAGGGTGCACAGCAGGTAACCTCACTCCCCTCTCATACAACTGCAGCAGGTGCCAGTGACTGACGACAGCCAGGGTTAGGCAGAAGCTGTATCCTTGGCCAGGTCAGCTGCTCTACACTGGTGGCCACTGAGAATAGATTAGTTGACACGGAGCAGACAGATTTCCATTGCCACCAGGGCATAAGTGACGTTCTTAAAAATATAGATCACTTCAGAAGAAGCGATTGGTAAGAATTGAATTGACCACATTTTAATCCAGAAGGGGCAACATTGTTCTCAAATGCAAGTTGGAATTATGCCATCAACAGAAATAGGACACATATGATAAGTTGAGTTTACCTTTGAAGAAAGTTGTCTCATTGCAGAACAGACTTTCATAAATGGAAAGTCTAAACATACATCACTGAAAAGATTCTACTCCCTAAGGAGATCCACTTCCTCACTTCATGAGGTGAGATAACAACTTGGGTCAAAATCCACTTGGGTCAATTTCCACTATTACTTGTGACATATTAGGAAAAAGTAGATGATTCCATATGGTCACTAACAGATGTTGATACGAAGCAGCAAGCAGAGTGTAAGACATTTGTTAATACAGGAAGCAGGGAGAAATATCAGTATAATAAAGTGAGCAGATGAGGAACAACGGGCAGAGTACAGATAAAAGACATTAGACTTTGAAAATAGAAGGGAGACTTTATCGTAAATAAGAGAAGCAGGATTGGTGTAGGATTGGGTGTAGGATTGGTGACAAGGAGTGAGGAAGTTTTTGTCCTGTGGTTCCTATCATCCTTATCAGATATGAGTAAAAGAGTTTCCCGGGACCCCCAGGGAAAACAGAGGTGCGAAGTTGGATACGGTGGAAAATACAAATCAGACGATGAACAGAGGCGGAGCCAGCAGGGCTCAGGAAGCACCAGCGAGATCGCTGAGGACGCCAGGGCCCAGGTGAGGAGGGTCCTTATGGAATTGCAGTTACAAAGGTCTGGACGATGGTGTGATTTTCCTGCAGCTGTCAGCAGCCCGGTGTAGGCTTAGGAAATGAAGATAGATGGGGTCTACCATGATTAATTTTTTAAAATAAAGTCCCCCCGCTCCCCTCTCCACACACACACCAAATGCTCCATATACTAAATAACAGATTTGGGAAGAGTTGCAAGAGAGCGGGAGCATGGAGCTACTAGGAGCTCAGCTGAGTTGGACAGAGAGCAGAGTAGCCAGGTGTCAGGGTAGCCCATTAAAATCAATAAGCAGAAAATGACATTATCAGTCAAGCTTTAAATCACTTACAGAGACAGTATAGTACAGGCAAGAGGCTAATGCAGAGAAAGCTCTGACTCCTGACTCCCGCTCCATGCATTCCATTTCCCCATAGTCGAGGGTCAAACACATCAGCAGGAAATGTGGGTCACATCCTAGTGGAGGGAGCCCCAAACAGAAGAGGTGGGAGGGAAACAGTTAGTAGTGGGACAGTGCTGAGTACTGAATCAAAGTGAAGAAAGGCGTTTTCATGTTTGCTCTGCCTTCCCTTACACAGAGGTTTTGGCAAAAAGGAAGGCCTCTATGGAAGGCCCCTGACAAAGAGACTCCTGGGCTAGGAATGCAGCTATTTGGAGGAGCTGGGTTGGCCAGGAGGCCCGAGCCCTTGACAGCAACTTCCTCCCTCCAGAGACTTCCGTGCCCTGGCTGTGCACCCAGTCTGGCGTGGGGAAGGCAGCTTTTCCCCAGCGAGGCCAGCCAGGTAAAGCCTCTGCAATTGCTGACAGCCAGGCCTAAAAATAATCACATGCAGTTGTTCCGGCCCGGAGCCAGACTCCTCAGGAGACAGTTACAAAATCTGCAAAGGGCAGTCCATGTGCTGAAATTTCCAACGAAAGGTGAAAAGGTAATACATGGCAAATAGTTATTTTAGCATGGAGAAGAGGTAGCTGATGACAGTCAAATGACTCTGTGGTTTGCAAACTGCAGTTTAAAATCCTCTGAGGGTTTATTATCAAAATGCATTTCTAAGTCTCACCTGTAGAGATATAGATTCAGTTTTGGGGGGACAGGCACGTAAATCCCCACTTAAGGCAAGCATGCAGGTGACTCTCTGCCAACGGTTTTAGAAAAACTGTTCTAAATGTGGTGACAACAGTGGAGTGGAAGCAGAGATTGCCCAGCATGAGATCGTCGCGTGGATGAGAGGCACAAACTGACAAGCAGAAAGTGAAGGAAATGGAAGAAGCTTCTCACCAACAAAGAGGGGTAAAAGGAGAGAGTTTACTACTGATGACATTAACAGAGGAGGTAACATCTGCTGCGGCTTCTCTACTTTCTAATTCAATCTTAATAACAATAGTAGTGGCATCCTCTGCATGGCTATTTCCATACCCATTTTACAAAATAAGCCATTTGAGGCTGAGAGTTTCAGCAAGTGGTCCAAGATTGCCATAGCCACTCGGTTATATTGAGGAAAGCCCTCAAATTTGCCCTGAAATGTTTCTTATTATACTCGACCTTGCCTCTGGATCAGCACTCAGGGCATGAGGCGTCCTTCCCTACATGCTTACAGTAGGACAATTCTCGTACAGCAGAAACCTAGAGCTTTACGTTGAATCATTCCCACTGACTTTTTGCCTTATTGTCCTCCTTTCTCTCCTTCTTGCCGGCCTGTCTTTCCTTTAAGCCTTTCATGCTGGCACACCCCACTTCAGCTTCGGTTTAGCCTTACATGTGTCCCAGTAACACCGACTCTCTCTTCCAACCTCTCCTGCCAACACTAAACCCACAAACAGACAAACACTGGAATAAAGTACTAAAGTCTAAAATAAATAAAAAAATAAAAAAAATAAAATTTTTTATTTAAAATAAAGGTTGCTCATTTCCAATGAAAAACAAAACACAGAGCCTTGATAGCATCTCTTTACTCTTGAATTTAAAATAACATTCAAATGCACATCTCTTTTGAACTTCTGTAACTTCAGTACTTATTTTGAGAAAATTCACATTTTTTGACTCTTTTTGAGATTTCCTAAATTTCACAAGGGATTTACTATTCACCCAATATTATCTGTACAAATTTACACATCTACAATATAATCTAGACATCTATAATATAATCTAGATTATATTATAGATTTGTAAAGATTTTAGCAAGCAAAAGTAGGCCATTTATTTTCAGACTGCTACGATCAATTCATTACCCACATAAACGCTAATTTTTGCACCCAGTTATTCTCAGAAAATCAATCTAAAACTGGAATTTGCCAAGAGAAAGAAGTTAGCTGGATGCACACCAAAACAAATCTTTATCCTGGCCTAAAGGTGTTTGCCTACATGCTCCTAAAGCAGATCCATAGCCGACAAATTGAATTTCAGATTGCATTAACTTCAGCAAATAGACATTCAATTCTCTGGCCCAATACAGAGGAAATGTTTGCAAAACATTATTTATAAACCTTCTCAAACAAAAGTGGTGTCTTTTTTAGCAGAATAACTAACTTGGTTTTCAGAAACTCAACCTCTGGGCTTTATTTAACAGGAGTGTTAAGAGGCCCTGCTCAGCTTTAAGGAGCTTTAAGGAGGCAATGCATGCTACTTGTTTATTCTAGGATACTCTAAAATTATTACATTTATGATTATTAATCATTTTATACCTTGGAGTTGGGAAATAGTAATTGAAGCTCAGAATATTTTTAAAGTTATGGTTGGTTTATTCATCTGTCAGGAGTTCACAAAGAAATGTGGAAAACAAAACGACTATTACTGGTAATAAAAAGTAGAATGGTGCTTTCAAGTGAGATCCTGAGACTGAAAATTTATATCTAAATATTTAGGACTTTTATTATTTTATTGCATTAATTTACCTATTTTGATTGAAATCACCCTCTGTATCACTACACCCTTAGAAAAAGGGGCACAAAGGCAATCTCTAAAACATAAGATTGATGTATGCCAATATGTTAGTATGAGATGCACTCTTAAGTTTCTGATGGGAAACTTAAAAGCACTAACTCATGATTTTAAAAAATTAAATTTGTCAGTCATTTTCAATCCTTAAAGAAATGCACTGTCTCTGTAATAAGGACTTGAGTTCTAAGCTTACGTGATTGCATCTTTGCATTTAGATGCCGATCTAGTCGATCAGTGCCACCGAATCCATGCCACCATCTATTGTTTGGGGACTTTTTGATGAAAGCCATTTCACTGGCATTAGGTGACATCTCATTGTGGTTTTGATTTGCATTTCTCTGATGATTAGAGATGTTGAGCATTTTTTCATGTGTTTTTGGCCATTAGTCTATCTTTTTTGAAAAGCTTCTGTTCATGATTTTGCCTACTTTTTAATGGGATAGTTGAATTTTTCTTGCTGATTCGCCTGATTTTTTGTAGATTCTTGTTATTGGCCCTTTATAGGATCTGTAGCATGTGAATATTTTCTCCCACTCTGTAGATTGTCTATTTGCTCTGTTGACTGTTTCCTTGACTGTGCAGAAGCTTTTTAATTTAATCAAGTTCCATTTATTAACATTTATTTATTTATTTCATTGCTGTGATTGTCCTTGGGGTCTTCTTTGTAAATTCTTTACCTATGCCAATATCTAGAAGAGTGTTTCTAACATTTTCTTCTAGAATTCTTATGGTTTTATGTCTTAGATTTAAGTCTGTTATCCATCTTGAATTAACTTTTGTTGAGTGGTGAGAAATATGGATCCTGTTTCAATCTTGTGCATGTGGCTGTCCAATTTTCCTGGAACCATTTATTGAATAGGGATTCTTTTTCCCAGTGTATATTGCTGTCTACTTTGTCAAAGATTAGATGGTAATATGTGAGTGGTTTTATGACTGGGTTCTCTGTTCTGTTCCATTGGACCATGTCTCTATTTTTGTGCCAATACCATCCTGTTTTGGTTACTATAGCCTTGTAGTATAGTTTAAAGTCTGGTAAAGTGATGCCTCCAGATTTGTTCCTTTTGCTTAAGTTTGCTTTGTTTATCCAGGCTCTCTTTTGGTTCCAAATGAAGCACAGAATTATTTTTTCTAGATCGGTGAAAAACGACATTGATATTTTGATGCGGATTGCATTGAATCTGTAAATCACTTGGGTAGTATGGACATTTTAACAATATTGATTCTGCTGATCCCTGAGCATGATATGTTTTTCTATTTGTTTACATCATCTGCAATTTCATTCTTCAGTGATTAATAGTTCTTTTTGTCTTTTTAATTTTAGCCATCCTTCTGGCTGTGTAGTTGTACTCCATGGATAGAATTTCTATTTTGTCGATGATTAAAGGTGCTAAGCATCTTTTCATATACACGTTGGTCATTCCAATTTCTTATTTTGATGAAGCATCAGTGCAAATGCATTTTCCTTATTATGGAGATAGAAGAGTTATTTATATATTCTTTATACTCTTCCTTTGCTAAATACATGCATTACGAATATATTTTTCTCAGTTATGACTTGCCTATTTGCTTTCTAAATGTGTCTTTTGAAGATCAGAAATTTTAAATTTTACTGAAGTACACTTTATCAGTTTTTTTACTGTTCGTTAATTTTTTTGTCCTACTAAATTTTTGCATACCCAAAGTTTGTAAAGTTATTCTCTTATGTTTCTAAAAGTTCAATAGTTTTATCTTTGACATTTAGGTGTACAATCCACTTAGAGTTCATTTTCCAGCATGATCTGAGGCTAAGGTTGGGGTGCTTTTCTTCCTTCCTTCCTTCCTTTCTTCTTTCTAGAACCTGAATAGCCAAAGCAGTCCTAAGCAAAAAGAACAAATCTGATTTTGAATTATACTACAAGGCTATAGTAACCAAAGCAGCATGACACTGGTATAAATGTAGATACATAGACCAATGGAACAGAATAGAGAACCTAGAAATAAAACCATATAGCTAAAACCAACTGACTTTTGAGAAAGCAGACAAAAATTTACACCGGGGAAAGGACGCCCTATTCAAAATATTTTCTTACAACACATTTAATGTTTGTAAGATATATAGTGATGTTTGTCCTCTCATATGTTCCTTATGTTGGTAATTTTTTCTTTTTCTATTTTTATTTGCATTTCTAAGTGTTTTACCAATTTTATTAATCTTTCCAAAGAATAAAATTTAGCTTTGTTACATTCTCTATTTAACTGGCAATAAGATTAAATGTGATTGTTTTTTCATGTTACTAAATATTTTTTAAAAATTTCCATAATGACTACGTGTTTCTTTGATCTAAAAAGGAAACAATATGCATCACATAAATTAAATTTTGAATAAAAATGGGTAAATAATCAGAAAAAGTATCTAATGAGAAGAAAGTATATTAGATGTTTAGATGCACTGTTTACAAAAATATGCATAAAAATAATGAATAGTCACAAATAGACATTAACTGAAAATAATCAGAAAACTTTGCTCAGAAAACATAAAATGCCTGTTTATCTTCCCTATTTCTTTCTCCTTTTTCTCCTTCCTTTCTTCTTGCAAATGTAGCATTAAAAAAATCCCATCCAACTCTTTTGAAATTACATTAATATAAGCTGAAATTTTAGAGGCATAATTTTCAGAATATAATTTTCATCCTCAGAGTAATAGTGAAATATTGACTAGTTCACAGCATTGTTAGAAAACTTGCCATTTTTATCATCGATAGTCTCCATTTCATCTAAACATGTTTAAGAATGTCACTTTCTAAAATTACTTTGGGTCTATAATTTGCATTTGCACTGATAGTACCAGAAAGAGATACACCAAATCTATAATTATAGATGGTAGGAAACTATGGAAGTAGTGCAACATTGAATGCAGGCTTGTTATCACCAATTCACATTTCAGATTGATTAGGTGATCAGCATTTGACAGTCAACTTCAATGTGACTTTCATCTCCCTCAACCTGTTTCAATCCTTTCTCCTTGATTACTTCATAGGCAAACATTCAGTTACTGCATCCTGCATAACCAATTTCCTCCTTTTCTCCCCTTTTTTCCTCAATGACTATTAAAATCATATTTTTCTCTCAGAGAGGTTGTGCTTTTACATCCTTCAGAGAACCATACGCTTCTCACCCATTAATGCTTATAAGCTATGAAGAAAGTCATCAATCTTGTCACCAGCCCTGCTGTAGGCTTCTGAAATTGGGTGCAGTCTATGTGGTTATACTTTCTAGTAGGTGAGAGGGGCATGCTTTCTTAACAGTAAGTCATTTGAAAAGATTAAGGGTTTTTTTTTTCCTGCATATGTGTATTCATATTAAATAAGAATTGTAATTATAAAAGTACAATTTATCTTCTTCAAATGCAATGTCAGACGTTTGGTTTGATGAAAAGATACTGATTATATTGGGAGGTAAAAATGTTGAAGTATATGCACAAATAATAGGATGCATTTTGTAACCTGATGAAACAGAAATAATGTTTTGGAAGTTTAAGTAATGATTTCACATATGGCCACACTTAAGTGCAAAACAATAGACAGTTTAGACAAAACAAACTTTTGCCTGACTGGATATTGTACCAATATAAATATTGTATTAATATAAATGGTTTGAGTTTGAGTAATCCTATGCAGATTTTATTCCATACATAATATTCCACAAAAATATTACTCACTCGTTTAATATTCCTGTCCAGTTTTTCTTGCAGTAATTTCAGATGTAAAAGTGCAGCATCTGGGTGAGTTGATTGGTTGACTGGATTAGTCACTTTCTGCTAATTCCATATCACTGTGTGTGCAATATTCAAAAGAGCATAGCTAAATCTAGGCATGATTACCTACCTGGAAATTCCACAAACACAGCAGATTTGACTTATCTGAGTGGAAATGCTCCTGTGTTTTTCATGAAGGTAATTTAGCCAGATATTAGCAGACAAGAGATGCAACAGTGGAAGGTGCTGTCGATTTCAATGAACTAAAATCTTCCTGTTCCACGTTGTATCACAAACTCGATCTCCTTCGAAGGGGAGCATTTTTATATGCCACTACCTCTTTTCCTCTAGCTTTTCTTCCCTCCTGCCCCACCAAGGTACCTGGACATACACCGAGTCTACAGATGAGACCTGCAAAGTAACCAAAAATAGAATCCTCACTGTCAGGATCAGGGAGCATGTTTCCTGCGCCAGAGGCAGGGACAGAAAGAAATCAAAATAGCAGGGCCGCCCCTTAGGGAGCCAGTCAGTTTGCCTTTAAATGGAGGCCTTGAGAGAGGGAACAGTGGGCCCACTCCCTGAAAAGCCACAAGGTAGGCTTCTTCCAAGGTCATAGATGTTACTGTTGCACCTCGGATATCTTTGAACAATATTTTCTCCACCCTTCTTAGAGGGACTCTGAGATGCTGGGATATGTTCAATATCATCTTTTTAAATAAAAAGTTTAAATGGAGCAATGTTAGTCCCAACTGTTGATTTGCCTACTTTTGACCAAATACTGACCTGGGAACCCCATTCTTCAGTACTCAGATGGGAAGACTACTCAGGCAGGGAGCTTCCGAGTCAAATATCTTTGCTGTCGCTACCGTGATATGGCTTTAAATAACGATGAACTGCCAATTAGTTAGGAAAAGGATAGATGTCTTCAAGTATCTCAGGCTGATGAGACCATCTGTCTTACAAAACTTTACCTGTCACTAAGAAAGAAAATGTAGTTGACAACCATTTCTTTAGGCATAAAAGGGCAGTAAGTATTTGGGAACTAAATGTTCTCATACTTCAAAGAATTCCTACAGCGACAAAAGGAAATGATTATAATTATTGTGAAATACCAGAAGTGAATTAAGGTCAGCATCCACCATGTTCTGATTAAACGGGCGTGTCGCGGGTCTTCACAGGATCTGCAATATATTAGCAGCAGGGAAAAAACAAGGGAAAAACAGTGAGCAAGGGGTCAGATGATGAATGTGTTTAAAGTTTTCAGGCAAATTTATTTGAAAATTTACTAAGGGGACTGTGGGATGGAGGAAAGATAACTAATTTGGAAAGCGTGGCTATCTCAGCCATCCTAGGGTGAATGACAGGGCTGCGTGGGCTCCCTGTGGTGCACAGCTGGTACATGCAGGGTAATAAGCATCTCAAATATCTCTCCTGTGTCCTCTCATTTTTCTATCAGTTTCCTAAGGTAGACGAGTCATCCTACATTTGATGGATGGGCACACAATTTTCTGTGATAGAGCAGGCCCTGAAAGCACGCTTGGCCATCCCCAGGGCTCTCCACTCTTTCCACCACGCTACACCAAACAGGACGGTTTCCGCACTCCGCCCTTCTCTAGGAATGGTATGGTTGCCCTGCCCCAGTGCAACGTGCACCGCAATGTCCTGCTCAACCATCAGAGGAGAAGGCTCCACGGACTGCTGGCTCATCCCTACCCGAGAGAGTGCAGAGCATGCCTGCCAGTCTGCAAACTGAGCTCATCCCTCAGCAATCCAGAAACAACTGAGCAGATGCTATTTCCACGGAGCAGAGCACAGAGAAGGCGACAAGGACAGACAATGTGCTGCTTCCCAAGAAGGTGGGTGGATCATTTCCCTAATCTCCAGGACAAATGTTCACACAAGTAATTTCCCTCCTCTGTTTAAAAATTACTGCACTCACTATGTAAAAAGAAAACCTAATATTTAAAAAAAAAAGTGTTGGTAAGCATTAGACATGTTTAGGTACATATTGTTCAACTTCATGCAAATTTTTTATGAAAACATATAATGAGATAGCTTACAGAATTAATATTCTGGCTTATTAAAAGTATTTATCACAAGAATTATCAACTTAAAAAATAGACTCTTGAAACTTTCTGAGAAACACTTATCACTACTTTTTAATATGCCTAATTTAGGCCGGGCGCGGTGGCTCACGCCTGTAATCCTAGCACTCTGGGAGGCTGAGGCGGGTGGATCATTTGAGCTCAGGAGTACCAGTCTAAGCAAGAGCGAGACCCCGTCTCTACTAAAAATAGAAGGAAATTAGCTGGACAACTAAAAATATATAGAAAAATATGAGCTGAGCATGGTGCCTCATGCCTGTAGTGCCAGCTACTTGGGAGGCTGAGGCAGAAGGATCACTTGAGCCCAGGAGTTTGAGGTTGATGTGAGCTACGCTGATGCCGGGGCACTCTAGCCCAGGCAACAGAGTGAGACTCTGTCTCAAAAACAAAATGCCTAATTTGATCTTTTTTTAGTAATTCCCAAGAAACCTGAGAATTCTGAAGGGCACTGACAGCATACTTCTAAATATTATCATTATGTGGTGTTAGGACACAATTTCTGGCTCTTTGTATTTGTTTATTTGGGTTCTACATTCAATACATTTTTCTATAAATATGTCACATTTTACTAGTGCACTCATTTAGTTTGTATTTATTGGGAAGTGATCATGTCTCCGACCCATTTTCAAACTATAGCATTTTATTACTCTGCAGAACAAATTACTGCTTTCAGGTACATTCTCCTGACTTCAGGGAACACATCAAATAACAAAGTACACGGGGAATGCTGACCCTGTGTAAATCACCAGTCTGGATATTTCTCCTAAATTGCTTTCAATAAGTACAGTTTCTGATATTTATTTTTGGAATAATACAGTGTTGAATATTAATAAAGATATGATTTCACAGCAGCTAAACCCAAATCGTTAGCATTCAAGAGACACAAATGAAATAAAAATAGAAGAGGAAATCATGATAAAAGTGGATGTTATGTCCTCTGATGCTTTCAGCAAAAAAAAGCTTTCAGTTTTATTTTTCAGGTATTGGGTAGTCACCATCAATTTAAGGTATCTTGTTTTAGATCTCGAGCTAAATATTCACTTAGTTATTCTAACTGTTAAAAGTAAAGCCACAATCCAAATTCTTTCTAAGTTATACTTGATCCTATAAACGATATGATTGTTAGTTCCTTGACTGTCTTGTTTTCTTCCCTCTCCCTGACGTCCTGCCCTGGTCCTGGTAAAACGACACATGCTCAATGTATTTCTTTAGTTTAGTGATTAGTGCCATTTGAGATCCAGAACAATATGGGGACTGATCATAAAAATGATTGAGTTACATATCTGGGGAATTTCGCATCATTTTTATGAAGTGCTGTAAATAAGTACATTTCAAAATTAAATCCGTATGTCCCTTCTCTTTTCAAATGTGCCTAGAGGAAGTTTTCAAAAAGAGTAAGAACGGAAGTGGGAAGAGAAAAACAGTTGACAGCGCAGAAGGGAACATATAAACCTATGATAAAGGTCACCACAGTTACTGTGATTAAATATGAAAGGTGACTCTAAGATCTGTGGCAGCCTGAGCAGAAGGTTAAGTGCTTTGTTCTCATTATCAAAGAGAGAGAATATGTCAGAGGAAAGCAACATGGCCTGGACTGTATAGGGTAATAATAGTGGCTGACTAATAGCAGCAGAAACAACAGAATGGCAACATAAAACATCAGGGTTTATTCTCTCAGGATGAGATGTTTGAGGAGAGAAAGTTGTGGTGTTGGTTCATTGGATCAAGAATGTCAGGATCACGCTTTCTGCCATTCTCCTGACTTTTCCTCACCTCTCTGAATAGGGTGCTGAGCTCAGCCACTTAACACCAGGAAGATCAGGCATGAGACCCTATCAGCTGGCAGTGTTTAAGAAATGTTGGTATTATGTAGCAAAGTCCCACATGCGGAAACTGGCATTCAAACCGTAGGGTTCTAAGTTCAGGCAGACCTAGTTGCTAGCCTTAAAAGACAGGATTCAAGAGGAGGGACAAAACCAAGATTCTTTTGTGAAATCTGTTACAGGAAGTGGTGGCTTGCTCACATAGGACAATAAAGAAGCCGATGCTGCATGGTACAAGTCTGGCAGGGCTGAAGATACAGAGCCAGTTTTAAGACATGCCTCCCTTAACATTTCCTAGACTAGCCACAAGATGTGGTAGAGTTGAGTATACAAGTGGATTTAAATTATGGGCATAGAAATACAGCCATGGAAGGAGCTAGGTAGGCCCCAATATTAATTCATAGATGAATACTAGAGGCCTTGGTATGAAATCTGCCACTGAAAAAGGAATAAGAAATAAAGGAAACACATTTTGTGCAGAGGAAGCAGAATTTATGGAATATAGATTCAGTAAATATGCTGAATCCAGGGGCCCATCAAACATAATTCATAAACATATTTTTCTAATACTACATTAAACATTGGGGAATGCTTTCAGGAGGACCCCATGCTTCTTAACTCGATATGGTAATTACACATAATAGTACTTAGAAATGTTAAACACGTTGACCCAGTCGATCTAATTATATTTACACATGCATTTAAGTTTAAGATTGTTTTGTTTGTTTTGTTTGGCAATACCAAAGCAAGAAGAATCACAACACAATTTATGCTTCTAAATTCACATATTCTACTTGGACATTTCAATCTTGAAAAACGAAGTGACTAAATATACATACAAACCAATTTTCTACAGGGAATGTTTATGCATATTCTTGAAATTTCATCTGATTCCTCCTTTGTTTACAAGAAAATCCTAACAGTTCTAAAGCTTTTATTGTTTTGAAGCCACTGAGGTTGAAAGCTTATATATGTTAGAATTTTTTCAAAACCTTCATTTTTGATTTTGTAAAAGGCGTTCCCTTAGTTTGTATCGTGTGCCTTCGGACGAAATGTTAACTATGATGCGCAGCTGTGCTTCCCATCTGAAAGGAACATCTGTGCGATGCCAGCACTGCGAAAGGGAAACACATAACCTCCGTGCCATTAAGCTGGCTGAAATCACAACGGAGATGTAACTGAAGAAAATTATTTTAAAACTGTGATTTTTATTGTTCTTGTAATAACTTGGAAAGTGTCCCTGAAAAAGTTTCTGAATTCTATAAAACCAAAATGTAGACAAAAACTTTTCTGAAATGTTGGTCCATATAATGCTTGTATCTCGCTTTGTGATGTGAAAATAAGTTTTAAAAAAGTAAGGGCACATTTTCACACTTCTTACTAGAAATTTCCATAGACATGCTGTGGGGTTGCTTCAGTAACAGCCACTCCACTGGGAATATCGCCCCCTGCAGGGAAGGGGAGATAATTAAAATGAAAAGGAAGAAAACTGGCTGCCTGGTTAATAGGACTTAATAGGAATGGAGGCTGAGTTTGTCTAAGTTATGTTCGTCCATGTCCAACGTGTCATGGCTTGCCACTGAACACAACAAATTAAATAATGTGGACAAATGCAGGTATGATATTGGGTAAATATGTATTAAGATGGGGGAGAGGGCTAGAATTTTTTTAAAAAACATTAAATTAATGTTAGAAATAGGAAAGGTCTCTCTAGAATGTTATTGGCCAAATAATAATAAATATTTTGATTCAGTTGGGATTTCTGTTAACAGTTTCCATAAACATGAAAAGTCTCTTCTCCAGCGCTTTTGCTTACAGTGTTTGAATCAAGGAAGTCCAAGTGCTGTAAAAAACCACCACGTAGCGCCCCACAGCTTAGCACAGTCAGTTTCCCACTCATGTGACCAACCACCAGGATGTGTCGGGGCTACCTTTGACCTGCTGATTCAGAGCCAGCTTCTTTTCCTCTTGGGATTTTACCATCTCCTAGGACATCAGAGTCCTTTGCTCCTGGCTGGCGATAGAAAAAGAGGCTAGCTAAGGCACACTCACTTCTTAATCCCATCAGCCTAAAAGTGACCTCCCATCCACCCATTCACTGTCCACTGGCCAGAATTAGCTGTTTGGCCATCATGCAATTCCCCAGCAAGAGGAGCTGGGGTTTATAGACTGGCTAAACAGCCACTTGGCAGTCACAACTCCACACTATGGAAGGAGAGTGGGATTTTTAGTGGACAGCCAACTGACCCTAAAAAACTCAGAGTCATTTGTTTTGATCTTACATTCTAATATCTTGGTGGAGGATCAGAGCTGCATGAGAATGAGATTTTTGTCTCAAGGAGGCTTCAATTTAAAAATACACTGAAAGTCCAGATCTTTTCTCTGAGATCAGGAAGTCAGCAGCAAGAAATTAAAATGAGGTGTGTATGCTCATGGACCTAGAACCCAAATCACCTATCTAGGCCTTGCGAAACACAGGCTCCACAGTCAAGGCATGGATTTATTTTACATTAGCTGTGTATAATGCGACATGTAAAGTGTGTCAGAAAAGACTTACAGAAAAATTTTATATTAATAGAATTCCATAACTAGCAATCTTACTTTTTTCAATCTCTTCAAAGTAACAAATGAAACCCTTGATCTATTTGTAAATAAACAATGCATGGCCATGCCTGCAAAGTTACTGAGACACTTCAGTTCCATGTTATGTGAACTGACTCATCCCCAGTGAGTAGGGTGTTCAGGCTCATTTCACATGGCATGTTTTCAGAATGTTCAAATTGAGTTTATGCTCTTCAGTTTTCTGATTTAAAATACATAGAACGCTAGAGCAGAAGCATTCTTCGAGATTATGTATCCCACCCCGACTTTCTTCACAAATGAACAAAACCAAAATCCAGAAGACGTGTATACTCACTCGCCATTAAGCAGCTAAGCAGTGCGGAGCTGACTCCAAAGCGTGCAGGATCAAGCCTCCTCGTCCAGGGCTGCCTGCTAATTATTTTTTCGTTCTTCTCAGTGAAAATATATGAATGTTGACTTTGTGTTATTTAATTAAATATCGGCTGAAAGAGTAAATCTACACATTGGCATGGTTTTCCTCATTATAATCTCATTCTTTTGAAATAAGAATGCCATGATGAAAAATTAAAATCAAGATGCAATTGATTTTTTTCAGCCAGCTGTTGAAAGGGTTGAGAACCACCAGAAGAGAAATAATTACAGCTGCTCTTGCAACACGAAACAGCTACAAGTAAATGTCATTTATTCCTAAAATATTTTGTATACTTTCAGGAAATCAAAACTGTGTTCAAACAAAGATGTAAAAGTGCTTATCCCCTAAAATAAAATAACTAATTCAAATTAGGAGACTCTTAGAGTGAATGCTTTGTTTATGGTGTCCAGATTGACACATAACAGACATCGGTGGGACATTTATACGCATCTAGTTTATTCATTCATATGTTCAATGAATATTCATTTAGAAGAATGTAAATATATAGGTGAACATAAAATCGCATGTAAGTCTCACATGGCTTTTGTTTTTCATTTTGTGGACTTACCAAAAACCTTGAAAAGACTTAAGGTATTGAACATGAATGTGACACTCTCACAAAAAAAGGTGATTTTGAAATTAATAGCTTACTATTTCCACTCTAAGAGAAACGAGATACGTGAGAAATGTGTAATTTCACGTTCTTAAAATTACATATTTACATCTATCTATATATATGTCCCTCCAAATTTGCTTCAATAGAACATTAATTTCTTTAAAATAAATAAGTTTTTTAAAAAATTCAGGCAGAAATTATGAAGTGAAGAAGGAGTTTTAAAAAGCAAGCCCCTCTTAAAAATATGAAAGGAAAAACCTCTGTTGGTTACATGAAAAGAGCTGTGCTCTAATTTGAGAGAGAATTTCCACCTGAATCTATCACAGTAGTGGGACAGAAGTAGTTTCATAGCTGTGCTAATTTTACTTTTGATATATATAAGGAAAAAACACAAGGAGAGGGTATTATCAAGTGGGATTAAAGTACATTAGGTTTACCCCAGAAGCCATGCGGTGTGCTCCTGGCGTTCTCAGCCCGTCCTCTGTGCACGGGGAGGGCTCAGGTGTCTCCTCCCCTTCCTGCGAGGCCGTCAATCCTGTGGGATTAGGGCCACACCCTCACGTCCTCATGTACCCTTAATTACCTTTTTAGAGGCCCTGTCTCTAAATACAGTCACATTGTGGGTTGGGGCTTTCAAGGATGGATTTTGGGGGGGACACAATTCCATCCCTAGCAGCCGCCGATATCGTGCAATTCCGTTTATGTTTCCACCGACTCGTTCTCAGAAGCTGCTCTTCGGCGAATTGGTTTCTCTTTCTTCCTGACCAGCAGTTGCCCTGACGACCTGGTCTTTTATCTCCTTCCCCACTAGATGCCCCTCTTGCTGCTCTGTGACTTGCGCATGGTAAAGTAACTGTCACATACTTTGTCAGTTCGCGAGCAAGGGCCCTTCGTCGCTGCGCTGCGTGGAAGCCGCGGCTCCGCTTCCTGTTCTGACCCCGCCTCTTCCTGCCGTGAGCGACCGCGCTGCGTTCCGCCTCCGCATTCAGCGTCTCACGGGGTGGCTGTGTTCACTCGGGACCTTCTCGGTGTCACTCTACTTCTGTGCTTCCTTATTGTCTCTGGAAATTCTCCTTCTGTTTCATAATCGGAAGATACTTTATTTGGGTTTTGTGAACTTTGATCCGATCACCCATGGCCAGCATGGCCGCAGCGCGGGGGCCACTTAGGAGGGAAAATTCTCCACAGAACCCCACAGAATGTTGGGCTTTTGTTGAGTACAGTTTGGGGGCCATAAGTAATAAACTCTAAAAATTATTTTCACCTAACTTTTCCCTTTTTTAGCCATTTTCTCACAACCAGGCACACCTATTTACCATATCTCGTTACATATTATGTCATTCTAAATAGTAACAAAGAACACTGCCTTCAAGGTCATCAATTCTTTATTTTATGGTAGAGAACACATGAGCTCAGAGTGACGAAGGCCTGTCCTGTGTCTCACTGTGCTACAGCACGTAGAGTCGAGGTTATATATCCGGTTTTCTTCTCCTGTCCAGCATCCTCTCCGAAAGATACCCTATTACATGTGGATTTTTGAAGTTCTGGATTTAAGGGTCTCATCCTTTATGCTTATAAACCTTGAGTTAACAAATTTTGCTGAAATCAGTTGTCCTGGAATTTAAACATATATTTTAAAAATTTTTCTAAAACAACAATAATAAAAATATGCTTTTCAGAGATAAGTTTAAAATTAATTCTCTGACAACCTCCCTTACCCAACCTTCCTCCATGAAGAAGTCAAAGGGAAATATGTTTAAAAGCAAATCTGATTAAGTTGCCCCACCCCTTAAAGCGTCTCAATGACTCCATTCTCTTCTGAAAAAGTACAGGTTTCTTTTCATGGCACTCTAGGTCTTTTCTGAACTTGCCCACTTACCTTTAAAGCTAAATGTCACGTTGGTTGAGAGAAACACCCTGTCCTCCAAAAGTGCTGAAACTGTACTGATCAAAGGCTGCTTTTTCCTCCTGCTGCTCTGCCTTCTTCCTCAAACTGTATTGTTTCTGAGAACATTGCTCTAATTTCTTATTTGCATGTATTTAGACTACATGTAAATTAGACTGTGTGCCTTAGAAAGGCAAGACAGTCAGCACCATTTTACGGACAGTTTGCAAAACAGTAAGTCAAGAGCAAAAAATTTCCCCGAAAGCAGGGTGCTGGGGAGAGGGGCACAGTGAAGGGGCAGGAGAGAAGAGTCTTGATCCCTGGGGATCAGGGGACGGAAAAGCCCTGAAACTTTCTGAGATGCAAGAGGGTCTAGGTAGGTCCAAAGAAAATGAAAAGTATATTTTAATAGTGAACCGAAGAGTTTAATTATAGAAAAAAGTTTTAATTTCAGAAATAATATTGACAAATCAACAAAAAGGCCCATATTTTCTTGTACTTAATTATGATTATTTTAAAATAAATAATTTGAATTTATGAAGTGAAATTTCTTGGGAAAAAAATAACAGAATTTGAACATCCAAACCATGTATAAAAGTGATTGAATTAGCAACATTCCTAAAATTAATCTGTTTACTTAAAATCTTACTCTATGTATCTTTGAGAAAATTTCTAATTTTTTTTCCTGTTTCTTCCACTTGATATATTTTCAACAAAATTAGTTTGCATATTTTCTAAGAGCTTGATTTTTATTTGATTTGTAGGCACTTCGCTACCTTGGCTAAAATGTGTTTCAAAACCAGCTCAAATATAGTAAAAACACTTCCATCAGAGAAAAATAGCTTTTAACCATATCCTGTTTTAAATCTAGACTGTTGATAATTTTTAAGAACTGTTCAAAACTGGTGAGGAAACTGGATTGTAGCAAACAGATACAAGGGCTGTTGAGTCCAAGGAGGAAAAATATCATTTATAAAATACATATGGGTTTAAGTAATGACATAGTCAGAAGTGATGAAAGTGAACAAATTAAACTAGAAGTCAATGATAATTATGTCCTGCAAGCTAGGGAAGTAAAACGCACTGGCATTTAAAAAATTTTAACATGTTATTCATTCCTTACTGAGGCTGTACTTTTAAATGTATGATCCTGCTGCAAGCTTTATACCAATGCAGTATTTTCCCTAACAGCTGGATTTTCATTTAATAATGCAGTTTCATTTGAACTTGTTCTCTTTTAGCTTTCTTAGATTTACTGAGGAAATGCAATTATTAAAATGACATTGAGGCATAGCTTTTCATTAAAAAATCATGTCTTTGCCTAAAAATGCCAGTAACCCTAATGGAATGCTACTTTTTGAAAAGTCTTTTTTAACTGTTCTTCCCTAGAGAAGAAACAGTAAATGCCTATATTAAAAAATTTTTTATTAATAATGTATGATATCATGTTGGCACAGAGATTCTTTTAGAAAGTATTTGTACTTATAAAATGTCAACAGTTTTACCTTTTAACTAATTACTTTGAATTATATAGAAATATTGATGTATATGTGTATATGTATGTGTGTTTATGTATAAACCTAATTTTATATATATAATTATATATTTACATATTATTTATTTATATATTTATTTGTAGATAAATATATAATTATATTATTATATTATGTATCATATATAATTTTATTATATGTATAATTTTATATGTCTATAAAATTAAGAGCTACCTAGATGTGCATGTACACCTCTCGTTCTGAGTGAAGGACTGGGAGCACCAACTGGCTTCTGATTTAGCAAGTTTTAGTGGTTGATGGAGATGCTTACATAAGGCTCATAACTCAACTCCAGCAACTGCTACCCAGCAGTGTCAGAAACTTTTCTTAAATTATTTTGTTTTTAATTGACACATAATTTTACATATTTATGGGTACAATGTGATGTTTGGATACATGCATACATTTTGTGATGATCAAATCAGGGTATTTAGCATATCTATCACTTCTATATTTATGATTTCTTTGTGTTGAGAACATTCAAAATCCTCTCTTCTAGCTATTGTGAAATTTACAATACCGTATTGTTAACCATAGTCACCCTACTGTGCACAGAACACCAGAACTTATTCCTCCTCTCTAACTGTAACTTAGGACCTGTTGACCAGTCCCTCCCCGTCTACTCCTCCCCCTCCCCCTACCGAGTTCCTGGGGACTTGAGGAAGAGGAGGTTATGTTGAGACTCATAAATAATCCCAGTGCTTGCAAGAGCCATATTAACATAAGCAGAATCAGTCAGAGAGAGTTCCAGAATCTATCTGAGCAGTACCATACATCACCAGCAAGCACATGGGAATCATGTGATCATGAGGCAATCACATGGGAACTATGCCCGTGTTCAACCTGCTCCAATAGCTGAGATAGTGTCTAACATTGCCAGTGCCAGAGAATTAAGTTAATTGTCCTTCTTGTGGGCATCTCACGAGGAACCCTCATAAAAAGTAGGCAGTACACCAACCATAATGTCCAGGAAGGATGTCTCCCAGCAACTCTGTAAGTGCGTTCAGCCCCTTCCTCCCAACATGAGAACAAGGGTGAAAATCCCTTTCAATAGCCTCAGACACTCTTAAGAGCTCTTGAAAAGGGCGGGTGTGTGGATGGGTATCTAGATGGTCTGTGGTGTGAACAGAGATGAACTAGCTGCAGAGCTGTGCTAGTGCTGGACTGAAATCAACCTGCAGCACCTTCTCCACAAGCCTTGGTACGTGAGCATATTTATATATGAATTAGCATAGGGCATACCCTCCAAAGACTTAAAAAGATAATGAAGGCAATTTCTCAAGAAACTTAATTTACAATATGAACAATCTTTAATACGGGAGAGAGTAACTCAGTAAATGTTAATGAAACAATTATAACCTTATATATTGTGATAGTAAAAGGAAGGAAATGTACAGGACCTAATTTTGGATTAAAGAGTCAGCAAAGGTCTTGGATTATGGCTGAACAAAAATATACCTCTTGGACACTTGTATTCAAGGGTCTCTCATACTTATTCTTCTGCCACTAAGCAAAATATTCCTTAGGGAAGGCTTTCCCAAACCTGCAGGTTTTTCCTGAAGCATTGGCTCTCCAATATGAATTCTGTAGAGATTGGGCAAGGAATGCTATTCCCTTTTTATTTTATATTCATGGGGATGGTTTTAGATACTGAATAAGTTATGTATTTTACCTGAACTAGTTTTTATATTCATTACAATGCTTCTCTGAAATTGGCATTCTATAGAGGGGTTTAAAATATGAACATTCTGGACACTTTTTCCACATTTGTTATATGCAGAGAGCTTTGCTCTAATATAAATTCTTTTGATACAAAAGATAGAATGAGCTACAGAAAAAGATATCTGTAAATGTCTTATAGTTTTTAGGTTGCTGCTCAATATTTTATACACATGCAGATGTATAAACACAGATATACAAATATGCATATAAAATTTATAGGTAATGAAATCCATTAATATAGTGTACTCTGTTTTTTCTGTTTCAACAGGTCAAGTGATCTGATCATGTGTATCTTTGAATAACTATTCTTAACACAAAATATTATACCTCTGAATTATTCATTTTTTATTTTCTATATTTTTCTTTTTGCTTTATGATATAAAGTTCAGTGATGTGTATCTACTAAATTTAAATAATAATATTTGGAATATTGACTAAAGCTTTCCAAATGTTGCATGTTCATAAGAAAACAATAAAAAAGAAGAAAGTAAAAAAAATAAAACCAGATAACTGTCAAACACCAATGAGAGATAACTATTATTAATGTTAGCAGAACATCATTCTGTGCATATGTCTACATACATACTCCAATAGAGGAGTGAGAAAGACATGCAGACAGAGGATATGCAATAAAAATTTTGCATAGAATTCTGCTGTAAATGCTATTATTCACTTAAAATATATAAATATAAATTTACTTAAATTTCAAAGAATATTGCCTAAAGTATTACCAAAATTTCTTCAAATGCTTATTATGTCCAAGATATATTAATTTGTAAAATATCTCCTAAGTTAAAAAATATGCAAGTTACTGTAGCACCACATTTCAGTTTTAGATGATTTACTGAGTCATAATTGAGAAACATGTAATTTAGTATGCTTTATCTGGTTTCTCATAATTTCTTCTATTTATAATCTATTGTTAACATTGCTGTTGTGATCAGCTTTTCAATATTTGTATCACTTAAATTTCTAAACGTAATGATAATTCTCGAAGAACTTTTGAATGGCCTTAGTGCTCTCTGCTGCACTAGTTCTTTTTATTGTATCTTCTGAATTCATCTCTTGTCAAGAATTCACACTATCATTTTTTTCAGAGTTTTGATGTCCTACGTTCCATAAATTCCATTGTATTTACCAGTTTTCTTTTTACTTTATTTTACTTTATTATAATTCATTTTAATTATGACATTTAAGATCTGGAGAAAATTACTGCAGACCTGGATATGCGGCACCAGGTTTTATCAAATCTTAACATTTTGCCATATTTACTTCAGATCCACTTTTCTGAGAAGCAACATACGAGAGAAAAGTCAATGCCTCTAATGCACCGTTCCACCATTCCCATTTTCTCTACCACACTCCCCAGCTCAGCCCAATCCTAAATTGATATTTAACATTTTCAGGGTCTCGTTTTTAACAAAACTTTTCCATATATAAACATATTTGTAAAATAATTTTAATTTATTTTAAAACTTTATATCATTGCATTCACACCATACACTACATACATTGTTGTGCTATTTACTGTTTCATTTTTTTGTTTTTTATATTTTGCCCTGTTGATAAAAGTAACTCAATGCTAGCAACTTTATTGGTTGGAGAGTATTACATTGTATGATTTCTACCAGAGATAAGTTAGCTACCCTTCTATTTATGACGTTCCAGCTGTTTCTTTTAGCCTCTGTGTGCAATGCTGTGATGCACAGCCCTGTACTAGTATCCCTGTGCTCCTGAGCTGAAGTTTCTTTCATCTGCTTGGTGAAATGCACTCCGAAGCATTTTATTTTTTTGTTGTTGCTATTGTAAATAAGATATTTTTAAATTTCTTTTTTAGATAGTTCATTTTTAGAGTATAGAAACAGTACTGATTTTTGAATGTTGACTTTGTATCCTGTAACTTTACAGAATTCATTTATTAGTTTACAGTTTTTTGTTGAAGTCTTTAGGGTTTTCTATATATAAGATCATGTCATTTACAAACAGAGACAATTTTACTTCTTCCTTTCCAATTTCGATGCTTTATTTCTTTTTCTTGCCTAATGGCTCTGGCTAGGACTTCCCGTAATATATTGAGTGGAAGTGGGCATCCTTGTCTTGTTTATGATCTCAGAGGAAAAGCTATTAGCTTTTCGTAGTTGGGTATGATGTTAGGTGTGAGCTTGTCAGATATGTCCCTTATTACGTTGAAATCTCTCTAGCTTTTTTAATTGGCTGGTAAATCAAATGGTAACATCAGTGGTTGCTTTATATAATTGGATTATAAATAGAGCAATACTTTTTATTAATGCTTTATTAATATTCTCCTGAATTTTCTATGTCAATAATTTTTATACTCTAACAGTAATGACATGTTTCATATTTCTTTTAGCTCTTGTTTATTTTAAGTGGTGGCCTATTATTGCTCTATACAGATATAGTCATTAATTCTTAAGATGAGATTGATGATGAATCTGAATACCATATGATTTAGATTAATCTGCATTATATTTATCAAAATGTTCCCTTCAGATGAACGAAGGATGACACATAGTGTTTGCATTCGTGATTCCCTTTGATGTAGGCATTCTGAAAACCAGTTAACCAATGCATATTAGGCCGGATCTTTTCAAAGCATATCCTCCAAAAAAAATACCACCCACAGAGACATTTACGCCCAAAGATATTTGTTGTGGCATAGATCTAAATGTAAAAAACTGTAAACAACTTAAATGTCCAAAACGAAGAAAAAGATAAATGATAGAAGAGGAAAACAGATAATGACCACATCTGTATACAGTAACAATAAGCTGTCACTTAAATGGTACTTTCAACATGGAATATTATCATAAAATAAATTCGAGACAAAATACATAAAATCCTATTTAAATATATTAATATTGGTATTACATTGAAATGGAGGGCATTTCCTTTCCAGTCGTGAGAACATCATTTCCAAAACATTAACCAACTATTGAGCTTCTAGAAGTAGGTACCCAACTGGTGAGGCATTTTGAACCTGGATATTGTCAAGAATATGTGAGATAGCTGGAGAAGACAGGGCTGAGAATGTTAGGAAAGTGGGATGGCTGAATTTAATGCTATAATATCATTAAAGCATTATAATCCTCTTTGATGGGTATTTGCAAAGAAGGGTTAAAGAGTCCTGCCTTAACCCTTCCTCACCTTTAAGAGTGTAACTCCACCACCCCGTGGTCCAATTGACCATGACCGACTAGACAAGAGATGGACACTTAAGAGGAGATACTCAGATTCTCGGAACTTGGAGGCCTTTCTTTGCTGCCAAGTAGGTTGCAGAGAGAATCCAAGTGAGAAAATAGAAAAGAATGAAGTTAATGTGCAGAAAAAGCTGTTTGGTTTCCTTATAACCTTTCAATTCCTGGCTCCAGCTACTTCCCACGAGGTTCCTGCCTCAGGTTATATTAAATGTATATGAATTCCTATAACATATTCCATCTTCAGCAGCACTTTAAAAATGCATGAGGGTAGAGGGGAATAGACCTGCTTTATTTGCTCCAGAGATTACAACAAAGGCCAATGATGGATTTTTTTAGGAAGGAAGATATTGAAATATTTAGATTTTTTTCCCTAGGCAGATAAAACTGTTAAAAAACAATAGGTGAGTTTTCCCATCACTGACTATGCCTAAAAAGAGGCTGCATGACCTATTGACAGAAATGTCCAGAGGACTTTGTTGTTTAGCGTTCCCTGGGTACCTGGATTCTCTCTTCCAGCACTAAACTCGAAGAGCAAAAGAAAAAAAGAATCAATCTGATAAGACTTTTGTCATAGTCCTTCATGTTAACCATGCATTCATATGTAATATTTCTAGTGCCGCTGATGGGTCAGGTGGCAGAGATAATGCCACTGTAAGATATTTTCAAGAGAACAAAAGGATAATTTTGAGAAGGTAATTTTAATAATAAATTGGATGATTAATTTTCAACATCATGTTGCCTTGGAGGTCATGAGACTCCACATCAGTGGATAAGGGACCAACGAGTAGAAGGAAATGGTTAGAGAATGGACATTGCACGAGAATGCAAGTCCCAGAGAAACCCAGCACTCGTGATTGCCAACTGATGTTGAGTAGGAAAAACCAGCTTCCCTGACAGAGGTTTAAATCAGTACATTTTGCTTATTATGACAAATAAGTGAATAATTAATTTTAGAAATGTGTTAGTCACAGTTGTAAGAAAAATGGTGAAACTTAATGTTAAATTAGAAACCATATTTAGAAATAACAAATGCTGAATGTCAATCCTACTCTTTGACAGGCATTGTAGAAAACGTCTCATTTATTTATCATAATCTCTTAAACAGGTATTATTATCCAAGTTTTACAGATGAGAAGACGAATGCTCAGGAAGTTACGTGTCTCAATTAATGACACACAGGTGTAACCAGGATTTAGACTCGGACCTGGCTGAGTCAAGGTAACACTGGCTGCTGTAACCAATGACTTAAAAATATCAGTGGACTCAAATGACTCAAAGTATTGCTTCTCCCTCATTTCACAGTTCGTGTATAACATGGCTACAATGTGTCACTATTGGTGGGACACAGAAGATATCTGGCCCCACAGATAGTCAGGAAACCAGGCTCCTCTCATCCAATGGCTTCCCTGACCCCTGAGGTCTTGGAGTTTCGCTGGGTTTTCTGCCTTGAGTTATTCGGTGAAGGAGACAGAGAATCTGGGGGACTGTGAGTTTGGGAGTCGGCCTAGAAGCAGCCTACTTCACATTCCCTGGCTGGAGCCCTGTTATGGAGGGGATAGGGACTGTCTTTTACACATCTGGTTTTTGCAGCCCGAATTACTTACCTTGAACATTTCATTTTCTAATTAATCACTACAACACCTATATGCAGTGTGTGGCAAGGAAATTAGTATAACCCCTATGCAACAGCATGGAGATTTCTAAAAGAACTAAAAGTTGACCTACCATTTGATCCAGCAATACCACTACTGGGTATCTACCCAAAGGAAAAAAGTCATTTTATCAGAAAGACTCCTACACTTAACATTTATTGCAGCGCAGTCCACAATTGCAAAAATCTGAGAATCAACACAAGTACCTGTCAATTCATGAGTGGATTAACAAAATGTGGTACATGTATACCACGAAGTGCTACTCAGCCATAAAAAAGGATGGATTAATGCCTTTTGCAGCAATTTGGAAGGAATTGGAGACCATTATCCTAAGCGAAGTATCTCAAGAATGGAAAAACAAACACTACATGTACTCTCTGATAAACTGGACCAATGGACACAAGTGCACAGAGGGAAGTAAAAGTCATTGGAAATCAAGTAGGGTGGGGAAGGAGCGGGGAAAATACCCACCTAATGGGTACAATGAACACTTCAGGCGATGGGCACATTATAACCCTGACTCAAGCCATGTAACAAAAACATTTGTGCCCCATTAACATTTTGAAATTAAAAAGAAACAACTATAGCATTCAATAAGCCAGCAGCAGCTAAATTACAAAAAAGAAAAAAGAAAAAGAAAAAGAATCCTTAGCTCAAATGTGCTACTAGTAATGCTAAACTCATTCTCAATTTCGGGGTTGGGTCCTCTGTATTCTCAGCCAATATTGATGGTCCCATTTCTCTTCTTAGTCATGAGGCCTTTGCAACATGATCTAATAACATAACACTAGCAATAAAATGAGAGAAACATCTACTGGGAGCTTTTAGGAAGGGATTTTATGTTTGTTTCTTTCTTTTTTCTATTTAAAAGAGTAAGGAGGAAGTCCATTATTCATCTGAATATGATGGTTGATGAGAGTATTTTGACTGTGAAAGGTGCTCACATGATTACATTGGAGTGAAGACAAAAAAACAAAGAAAAAACCTTGTGTTTGTAATGACTTTGTTAAACTATCAGGACACACCTTATCTTGATCCTTTTTTTGAGTTTTTGTTTCTGTTAGCTGCACACCAAATCTCTCTGTCCTTTGCTCTCTAGCTCTCCATTTCTTTGCTTTTTATTAGTTATTTATTTAGTTAGTTTTATCAGTTATTTAACTGAAAAGAACCTAGCACATCTAACAAGTGTGCATACTAACTTGACAATGTACAACAATGCAAGGGTTCTCTAATTATAGTTTATGGCTGGAATTATATCAGCTCACCATGATTGAATCAACCATCACTTGCTAAACAAACTAATTACCCTCTTTATGGTAATAGCACTGGATATAGTTTGTCCATCATAGTTTCCTTAAAATATGTTTTCCCTTGACTCTTAATACCAAGGCATCCAATACCAATAATCTTGTTTCTCCTTCCTCCTCACTGGCAGAGCCTTCTAATTTCGTTTTTTGGTACCTGCTCTTCTCCAGACCTCTACATAATGGAATACTCTAACCCATGTCCGGCCCTTTTCTTTTTTTTCAATCTGTAACACTCTTTGCAAGTGATATCTAGTTCCATAGCTTTAAAGATAACGTTTTAATACCTGTAACTCCCAAATTTATGTCTGTGATTCTAATCTTTCCAGATTTATATTAGAGTGCCCACCATTGTAATATTTAATAGCAGCTCAGTATCTCTGATTTCATTCCTTACTTCTCATTCCTTTCTTACTTATATTCTAGCCATACGTTTTTTAAAAATTCTTAATTCAAAATGGCAGATTCTTTAAGAAATAAAAACAACAAAAAGGATAAACCTTATCGGCGGTCTATTTCAGCTGTCCCTTTTCTACCACTAACAATCATCTCCATTATTATCTCTGTGCATTTGCAGTAGTTTTCACATTTTATATATAGTTCCTTGTCCTTCAAAGTATATATTAGTGATGATTACAAAGGAGGAAGTTTATTTATTTATTTTACAACACTAGATATTATGTTGAATGCTCATCCATTTGGAGAAACAACAAATACTGTCCTTTTTCCCTTAAACTTCTCTATAATCATGTAAGCAGTAAGCTCTAAAAAAGACCCAAGATAAAATCTTTATGTCTCACTAATACCTGCTTTAAGAGAAAGATAGGGATTGACATCTTTCCTTCCCACATACCTGCTATTTTTACATAGTTGTGTTGGTTGGATATCTAGGTACCATGGCGACAGATACCATGGAAATATATAGAAGCGTAAAACCTCAGTGGGGCGAAAATTTGCAATAAAAATACTTACATAAACTTTAAAAATCCAATAAATTGAACTATATCTAATAACTAATAGTAAAACCAAAAGCCTTTGAGTTTAAAAATTATTTTCAGTGATCGTTAATTCAAACTGTGTTTTGCCTACCAGAAACCTAAAACCTTGAAAGATTATTTGATTTGGCTAATGTTATGCTACAAGATGGCAACATAGTTGGAAATAGAATTTACTCTCCCCAACCTGCTAAATAAATACTGTTACCACAGGAGGTTTGGTGTATCTTTACTGTATTCAGAGACACAAATCTAAGCACCAGAATTTGGTTTTATAATAGAATGTATGATTAACACAGAAATAAGATGCAAATTTTGCTTCAATGAGTAATATACAACACATTGTTTCTACCAAATATATTCAAAATTACACAAGTGACTGTGTTGAACAACATCAATGTTATCTCCGTACGGCCCCTTCTCTGAGGAAAAGCCTTGTCCTCTCAGTCACCATACCATTATCAGAGATACAATATTGCTTCTAAAATTTCTGTCTTAAATGCCCTATTTATTAACCATAGATCATGACCTTTTTGATCTTTTTCTCTAGAAATTTTTCTACAACTTTTTAATCCCATTTAAAACTTTAATCCCTTGAACGCACTACTTTCTAATTCCTTTTTTGGCTTCAATCTGTTTCTAATTTCCTCCTATTCAGAGTATGTTCAATTGTTCAAATATAAACCATTCTCTTACATATAATCTTAACACCTTTGCTCTCTGATTGTCTCTTGTCCATTTGTGCCTTGCAATAGCTTGTAGTGGACTCCAAAATTTACCTTCTTGCTCTTTGCATAACAAGAAACAAAATGTCAGTATGGAAAAATCACGATACTCTGCATACAGGCTTTTCTTTAAATTTTAATCACTAATGTCAAATTAACACTTGTTCAGCTGGGTGTGGTGGCTCATGCCTGTGAACCTAGCACTTGGGGAGGCCAGACGGGAGGATCGCTTGAGGCTAGGAGTTCAAGATCAGCCTGAGCAACATAGTGAGATCTCAATTCCACAAAATTTTTTTTTGAAAATATTAGCCTGGCATGGTAGTGGGTGCCTGTAGTCCCAGCTACTGCAGAGGCTGAGGTGGGAGGATCACCTGAGCCCAGGAATTTGAGGTTACAGTGAGCTATGATGTACTCCAGCCTGGACAACAGAATGAGACCCTGTCTCTAAAAAAAAACAAAAAGCAAAAAACAAAATCGCACTTGTCCTTATATGGGGACCCTATTATCATTTCCTGGAATATACATTTTACCATTTCCTGAGATGATTTATCTCATGCTTTATCTCATCTTCTCGAATCTATCAACTGACCACTTTTCTCAGATTAAAAATCACTCATAGTCTTACCACCAAATCTAAAAACATCCCCATGGCTACACTTATCATCTTTTTGCTCTTCTTACAAAGAAAAAGATACAGTCATTCAATTTATACTATAGAAGCCAAAAGACAGTAATGTCTTCCAAGTATTGTGTACCTAGTAAAACTAATTTTTGGAAAAGAGGGCAAAATAAAGATGTTCTCAGAAAAACCAAAACACAAACAAACAAAACGAGGTTATCACCTGCAGATGTCCATCAAAGGAAGTTCAAAAGGCATCATCTCAGGTAAAGAGTAACTCCAGAAAGACAGTTGCAGATGCAAGAATAAATTATAAATAAGTTGGAAGACATATAAGTAAAGCTTAAATAAGTAAGGTCTATGTAAAATTATCTAATTTG
>RJWJ010016210.1:0-34849 GCA_004363605.1 Indri indri
CAATCACAGCAACAACCAAAATAAATAAATGGGACCTGATCAAATTAAAAAGCTTCTGCACAGCCAAAGAAACTGTCACAAGAGCAAACAGACAACCTACAGAATGGGAGAAAATTTTTGCATGCTACAAATCCGATAAAGGGCTGATAACTAGAATCTACTTAGAACTCAGGAAAATCAGCAAGAAAAAATCAAACACCCCTATCAAAAAGTGGGCAAAGGACATGAACAGAAACTTTTCAAAAGAAGACAGAATAATGGCCAAAAAACATATGAAAAAATGTTCAACATCTCTAATCATCGGGGAAATGCAAATCAAAACCACAATGAGATATCACTTATCTCCAACGAGACTGGCCTTTATCAAAAAGTCCCCAAACAATAAATGTTGGCGTGGATGCGGAGAGATAGGAACACTCATCCACTGCTGGTGGGACTGCGAACTAGTGCATCCTCTGTGGAAAGCAATATGGAGATACCTTAAAGAGATACAAGTAGAAGTACCATTCAATCCAGCAATCCCATTACTGGGCATCTACCCAAAAGAGCAAATGATACTGTATAAGAAAGACGCCTGCACCCGAATGTTTATAGCAGCACAATTCACAATTGCAAAGGTGTGGAAACAACCCAAGTGTCCATCAATACGTGAGTGGATTAATAAAATGTGGTATATGTACACCATGGAGTACTATTCAGCTTTAAGAAACAATGGTGATATAGCACCTCTTGTGTACTCCTGGATAGAGCTGGAACCCATTCTACTAAGTGAAGTATTCCAAGAATGGAAAAACAAGCACCACATGTACTCACCATCAAATTGGTATTAACTGATCAACACATAAGTGCACATATAAGAATAACATCTATTGGATGTTGGGGAGGGGGGGAGGAGGGAGGAGGGGACGGGTATATGCATACACAAAGAGCGCAATGCGCACCACCCGAAGGATGGATATATTTGAAACGCGGACTTAGTCGGGGGGGGGAGGTGGCAAGGGCAACATATGTAACCTAAACATCTGTACCCCCATAATATGCTGAAATAAAAAAAAAGAATTCTCACAACAGCCTTTTAGGTGACTTCACTTATTAGCCTCATTTTACAGACCAGGAAACTGAGGCACAGAGAGATTAAGTAATGGGAGGTCACTCAGTGAGAAGTGTCAGGGCACAGATTCTGTGGGGTCTGTGGGCTTCTAAGCCTGGGCTCTTAATCGCTTCGAGAAAGAGCTGGCGTAGGCTGAATAATGGCCGCCCAACGATGTCCATGTTCTAATCCCGGGAACCTGTGAATACGCCACCTTACCTGGCAAAGGGGCATTTGCAGATATAATTAAGAATCTTGGGATGAGGAGATTATCCTGGGTTATCAGGGTGGACCCATTGTAATCACAGGGTCCTTATAAAAAAGAAAGAAGATGTAGGAGCAGAAGTGGAGGTCACAGAGGAGAAGAGACGCCACGCTGCTGGCTTTGAGGGTGGGGAAGGGCCACGAGCTAGGGAATGCCGGCAGCCTCCACAAGCTGGCAGAGGCACAGACGCAGATTCTCCCCTGGAGCCTCCAGAGGAAACCAGCCCCGGCAACACCTGGACGTCAGCCCAGTGAGACTGATTTTGGGCTCTGATCTCCAAAACTGCAAGATCATAATGTTTTCTTGCTTTAAGTCACTAAGTTTGTGGTGATTTGTTAGATCAGCTGCGGGCAACTGTACGGGGCCATAAAAATCTTTACCCCCTTTGTAATTCTTGTTGGAGGTAGGCTGCCGAGAGAAGGGAACTCTGCAAAGGGCCCAGCCCTGCATCCCCGGGGCCTGGCTCAGTGCCTAGCTTGGGCGGCTGCCCAATGTGTCTGTGTTGAATAAAAGGACAATTGGGCACAGGATCTGGTCCCCTGCCCTGGTCTGCCAGCCGGGGAAGATGAAGCCAGCAGTACACTTTTATAGCTGCGGCTTCGGCCCCAAGGAGAAGACCCAGGAAGCCCTAGCGGGTCACACACAGAGAGGCTGGGGCAGACCTAAGCCCAAAGCTGACCGAGTCACCCATTGGTCTTTTCCTTCAAACCCACGCCCTCTGTAGCTTGCCACGCCCATGGTGGGGGAAGGCCAAGGTTGGACAAGTGAGCCAGCGATGGAGCCAGAGCAGGAGTTTGCTCCTGACAAGGGGCCTCAGCTCTCTGCAGATCCCACCGCTGCCCACCCACTGGCCACCCTCCTCCTGAATGCTGCTGACACTTCCTCAGACCAAGAAATCAACCCAGGAGTTTCCAGTGGGTGGTCAGCCACAGTGCACCTCATCCCGCAGCACAGAGGCCAGGGCCCGACGCCAGGCTAGAGAGGTGTGCTGTGTTCCCTGCTCCAGCGTGCTTGTGGGCTAATCCCTCATCCAGGTCCTTCATGTAGGAGACAGGCCCCAGGGAGGTGGCCTTGATTCACGATTTTTACCTCTTCCCATATCCTTTCCATGGCACACAGTGAGAGGGAGTCTGCCTGGGAACAGCTAGCGTGATGTACATCTCCAATGGTCCCATTGCCTTTGCGTTATTTCTGGGGAAGTAGCATGTTCTTCCAGCATGTGTTCAAAGCCCGGGCAGCCCTCCTGTCTGCTCTGTCCTGCCCAGAAGCTCCAAGGCCTGGAGCTGTGCCCTGGCAAACTCCTATTCATCATTCAAAACTAGGCTGGTTAAATGCAACATGGTGTCCTGGACTGTGTACCGGAATGGGAAGACTGGCAAAATCTGAATAAAAGCTGTCATTTAGTGAATAGTGTTGTACCAGTGTTAATTTCTTAGTTTTAACAATAGCCTGGTCGTGTGAGATGTGCATGTTTGAGGATGCTAGAGGAAGCGTACATGGAAATTCTCTGTACTATCTCTGCAAATTGTTTATAAATCTAAAATTATTCCAAAATAGAAAGATAAAAAAAAAAAAAACCAAAGCCAACGCCAGCTTAGGCATTGCCTTAAATGGCTGGGCAGCTGTCCCTGCTGTGTACGCCTGTGGTGTCCTGTTCTTTTCCTTGTTGTGACTTAGATCATCCCGAGCTGTGACAATCTTTCCCCTAAGACTAGAAGCTCCTGAGGGCAGGGGCTGTGCCTTATTGCACTACCTGTACCTGTTATGGAGAATTTGCCAGCCGGCATCCTAAACATTGCACATACTTTGCATGGCGCACTCCTTGAATCCTCACGGCGCCCCTGGGAGGTGGGTGCTATTGTTATCCTTGTGTCACAGATGAGCAAACTAAGGCTTAGAGAGGTCGAGTCACTTGACAAAAGTCACAAGTGGCAGGCCCAAGACCAGATGGAACACCTCTAGCAGTGTGGCTTCAGAATGCATCTGCTAAACCCTCTGCCACTCGAAGCCATATGGCCTGGGGGCTGAGCAGAACTCTGGCTTCAGGTGAGCACCCCGGCTCTGCCCCTCACCAGCTGTGTGACCCTGGACAAGGTACTCAACCTCTCTGAGCTCAGTCCCCTCCCCTGTGAAATGGAGAGAAGAATGCTAACTACTTCGCAAGAAATAAATGAGATGAAACATGTAGTCTGAGCACAGAGCCTGGCATGTGGTAACCACGTGACGACGGTCGATGGTCACCCTGAAGATGATACAGGAGTATGGTGATGTTGACGTAATGATGCTTGTCGACTGAGCAAACAGCACAGGAGGAAACGGGAACTACTATCGGTTTCTGGAAGGGTCCAGACATGATGAACCGGGTGTTGGCGGAAGAGCAGAGGGCAGCAGCGGGGAGGAAACCGTCAGTCTGGAAGCTGCGGAGGAGAGAGGGAGGGAGGAAGGCAGTGGCAAGGTAACGCAGCCAGCGGAGGGCAGAGGAAAATGCCCACCCCAGGCCAGATGCTGACCCTTCCAACCCTTTGAGGGGGTGGGAATCTTCCGCCACCACCTCCTGTACTGCTCCAAGCCTGGGAAAAACCAGACAAATCGGGCAGAGGTCCTGGGCAACCCTGCTACTCCCCAGGGTAGAAAGGGCTTGGTCTGTCGTTTGTTCCACAATTAGAAATAGGATCTTGTCCTACTTCTCGCAGGATGCTTTTGTTTGGCAGGAGGAGGAAGAGCTGGGTGACGCCAGAGAGGAGTCCCCCCAATGCTACATGCTGTCCCCACCAAATGCCTGCCAGAGGCCAGGTGGGCGTGGAGGCTGCAGGAGCCCTCGCCACCCACCGAGTGAGGTTCCAGAGGCCCGGCACCACTGGGAGAGGTGGTGGCTGTCGGCGCCGGGGAGAAAGGCATTCCAAGGCACAAGAATAGCCTGACCACAAGACAGGAAGGCGCTGTCTCCGAAACATTGTCTTCCTCCCTGGAGCATAAGATGCCACATGTTGGGAAGCCCTGAGATTTCCTGGAACTGCTAGGAACAGAGACCATTTTCCAGGTACACTGATTTCCCTTGGGGAGTCCCAAAGCCCTGTGTGTGGGGTGGGCACCCTCATGAAGTGGGTCCATGTCTGTGCTATTCGTCTTATGTTAAAGACACCCTCAAGCTGAGGTTGGTGACAAGAAAGTGCCATTCATGAGACCATCCATCGGAAGATGATCCATGCTTGTATTGTTTATGCGAGACCCTGGACCACAAGAAAGTGCTGGCAGAGCTTGGTTCCCACTGTGAGCCACAGACAACTCAGGGAGACTTCGGATCCACCCTTGGTCACACAACCTTGGGCATTCAGTTGTTTGCTTATTAGGTAACAATTGAGCACTTCTGTGTCAGGCCCCAGTCTAGAAATGGGTGTAGGATGGTGGACGGGATGATGCCCTGCTCTTGCATCTACTTCACATCTAGAAGGGAGGAGAAAGACACTGAACAAGGACACTAAGAAAGACAACAGATGCTTTCAGATGGTGATAAGTGACAAAGTCAATAAGCAGGGTTATGGGATGGCAGCTGCTACGGTGGGGTGTCAGGGAGTCCCAGTCTCTGGGAGGAGGTGACATCTGAGTGGATGCCTTGGCAGAGAGCAGCAGCCAGCTGTGTGAAGACCTGGGTGGAGAGTGTTGTGAGCACAGAAGACACCCCATTGCAAAGTCCCTGAGCGGGGAGCAAGGGCGGGGGACAGAAGGGCCAGGGTGGATGTGGGCAGCGGAGGGCAGCACCAGGTGGTGTTGGTGGGAGCACAGTGGCCGGGATGTGTAGACGGAGGCTTAGAAGTTGGAGTGGGGTGAGGGGGATCCTGGACTCGGTTCTAAGTGCAATGGGAAGTCACCAAAGAGTTGTCAGCAGCGGTGTGGCATGATCCGATTTGTGTTTCCAGAAGTCCACTCCAGGAGTGGGAGGACAGTGAGTTGTAGGGGACAGTGGGAGGCAGTGGGGAGATCCCCAAGGTCTATTCGGTTCCAGCCAGAGAGGATGACGGCTCTGGCCAGGGCAGAGAACAGGACAGAATCAGGCTGTGCTCTAGGAGTTGCTGGTGGCGTTGGTGGAACAGGGCATGGAACGAGGATGGATCAAGTATCGGGGCTCAGGCAGCTGCCTGGATGGTGATGTGCTTTTGCTGCTGTGGGAAGAGCAGGTTGGTGGGCTGGGGGGATCAAGCTGGCGCCACATTCACCAGGAAGCTGCCCGTCAAGGGGCTGGACCCAACTCGAGTTTTGCCAGAGAGTTCAGGGAGGTGTTTCAGGTCCCCGGAGGGTAAGGCGAGGTTGTGGGAGAAAGCAAATTTCAGTTCCAACGAAACAGCTACCTTTGTACCTATTTTGTATATTAGGGTCCTTTGCAAGATGCCAGCCTGCAAAATGATTTTCAATGATTTGGAAAAAACAAAAAACAGTTAGACAAATGATACTATATCAAACTAAAGAGCTTCCGCACAGCAAAGGAAACAATCAATAGAATGAAGAGACAACCTGTAGAATGGGAGAAAATGTTTGCAAACTAGCAATCTGACAAAGGACCGATATCCAGAATATACAAGGAACTCAAACAACCCAACAGCAAAAACCAAATAATTTGATTTAAAAAAATGGGCAAAAGGATCTGAATAGACATTTCTCAAAAGAAGACACACAAACAGCCAACAAGTATATGAAAAAATGCTCAACATCACTAATCATCAGGGAAATGCAAATCAAAACCACAACGAGATATCATTGTACCCCAGTTAGAATGGCTATCATCAAAAAGACAAAAAATAGCAAATGCAGTAAGAATGAGGAGAGAGAGGAACTCTTACACACTGTTGGCAGAATGTAAATTGGTACAGCTATTATGGACAACAGTATAGAAGTTCCTCAAGAAATTAAAAATAGAACTACCATAGGATCTAGCAATCCCGCTACTGGGTATTTACCCAGGACGAGCATGGAGGATGTTATGTTAAGTGGGATAAGCCAACACAAAGAAATGATAAATGTTCGAGGTGGTGGCTGTGCTAATTACCCTGTTTTGATCATTGCACATTGTATGTGTGTATCAAAATACCACTTTGCATCTCATAAATGTGTACGATTATAAAAGATTTTAAAAAAGAGCACAGCTGCTGACACCAGTGTTTATAGCGGCGTTATTTACAACAGCGAAAAGGTGGAAATGACCTAATGGAGAATACATGCAATGTGGTATATCCATACAATGGAATAGTTTTCAGCCATAAAAAGGGATAAAACTTTGACACATGCTTTGACATAGATGCACTTGGAAACAGTACGCTAAGTGAAATAAGCCAGATACAGGAGGTCAAACATTGTCTGATTCCATTCAGATAAAGCACCTAAGATGGGCAAACTCAAAGAGACAGAAAGCAGAATAAAGGCTACTGGTGCTGGGGGAGGCGAGAAGCGAGCGTTGTTATTTAGCGGGTCTGCAGTGTCCAGCAGGGGCTGTAAGCAGAGGGATCCTCTGATTCAAAATGTCCAAATGACCAGCTGGACCATCATGGAAAAATCCAGAAGTTTTCCTTGCCTTAGGCTGCAGGCATCTCTCCCACCTTTCGCTCCGCCGAGGACAACAGACCTGCAAGTTCCCACCACTCCCTTCTGGAAGACTTTTCTACTTTTAAAATTTTTGTTATGGGAAGTTCCAAATAGACACAAAAGTAGAAAAAAACAACATAATGGAGCTCCAGGTACCCATCACTCAGATTCAACATTTACCAACCTTTCGCTGTGCTGGCCTCGTCTAGCCTGTTTTTCTTTTCTTTTTCCTTCTTCACCCCATTGCCAGACATTTTAAAGCAAATTCTGGACATTTGTATGTCATTTCACTTCTATACACTTCTCTATATATCTCTAAAATATGTTTTTTACGAGCACAATACTATCATATCTTACTAAATTAGCAATCATTCTTTGGTATTACTAAACACTCAGTTCATAGTCAGATTTTCCCAATCATCTCAAACATCGGTCAGTGGCTTCCTGCAGGCAGAGTGAGGCCTGGAGACTTTGGTCCTCTTCTAATCTGGAGCAACATCCTCACCCCATCCCTGTGCGCTGAACTCTCTGGCCATCGTTCCCTTGGCCAGGGCAGCCTCGCCTGTGGAAACACAGAGCCACAAAGCAGCGTGTCACCTGCAAAGTGCAGCCCCCATCAAGGCAGCGCCAAGCCACCAGACATCATGTCAGCACATCCTAACCAGGGGCTGAGCCGAGGAGAAGCATCCCGAGCCCAGGCCCCTGCCAAGGCCCCCGGGCAATGTCTGCTGGCTCCTCAGCTCAGTCTGGGGAGTTTTCCCAGGACCTCCGCCCAGCCAGGCCCCCCAGCCAGAGGAGGAGACATCAGAAGGGCAGCCCAGTTGTGGTTAGCATGAGGGAGGGGCGGAAAACCTCCCCCCACCCCACCCCGCCCCCCTGCCCGCCATTCCCATGTGGTGGACGCAGCACTGTCCCCTAGGAGAGGAGTCTGGCTTTGTTGTTCTTGTTTCCTAAGGAGAAGAAAGGGCAGGGGTGAGTTTTCCAGACACCAACAATGAGGAAGAATGTAAACCCTTGCTGGGATGACAAGGTCTCCGTGTCTCCATGGCACCCAAGCTGTGTAGACGCCTGGGGCTAGGGGACCTTGGTAGACAAAGCTGGCTGCTCAGAGCCACCATTCATACCAGGCCCGAGAAGGAGGGTGGGGTGACTTTAGGTAACTGCGTGTCTCTGTGCCTCCCTGGGACTGGGCAGACCAGGGTGCTCAGGGCACGGATCTGAGGATTGAGACTGTTCTGGAGTTTTGCACCAACCTGAGGAGACAGGTGTTAGTGTCATCCCTGCTTTGCAAACGAGGGGACAGGCTCAGAGCAATGAAGTGACTGACTTGCCCAAGGCCACAGAGCTGGGCGTGGCAAAGCCTGGACTCAAACCCAGGGCAGGCTGACTCTAAAACACCACGTTTTCTCTGCCAAGACATCCTGTCTGCTCAGGTGGGGAGCAGGCAAAGAGAAGCCTGCTCCGGCGCACCCACTGCCCTTCTGAGGGCCCCTCCAGGGCCCTGACACCTGGCACGGGGACCGTGCACCATCATTGTCGGAGGGTGCCGTGAAGCCAGTTGGTGACAACGTGCTCATTGCAATCGTTTAAGAAGCTTCCACCCCAGAAAAACTAGCATATGAAGAGGGAGCTGTGGAAATCAAACACCTTCAAAGCCCAAAGGAGTAAATGTCTAATGACATTTCAAACATGGTGGCCTCTTCTCCTGTGGAGTTCTTCCTGGGGTCCTTCAAATTGTCCTCTGCCCTGCAGATAGCCAGGGTGGACCCCACTGGTTTGCCTCAGGTTAGATTTTTCACCTGAGTTCTGAGCCCCATTAGCTATGTGACATTACAAAGTCACCTACCCTCTCTGAGCCTCAAGAACCAAGCAGGGGCAGACTAGAATTGAGGCTGGGCCCACCTGTATCATAATCACCCGCTAGTGCATGTGACAATTGCAGGCTTTTATGCCCCATCCCAGCCCTAACGGATGAGCCTCTCCGGAGGGTGGTACCTGGGAATCTGCTTTTTGAACAGGTTCGCCAGGTGATTCTGACAGGCACTAGAGTTTGAGAACCACTGGCAGAGAGGATGTCTAAGGCCAGTTTCAGGCTTTGCACGTGACAGTAAGGGTGGTGGGTGTTACTTGTTGCTCCGTCTGCCTTCCCTCCACTCCCCTCCCCAAGTTCTGAATGCCCAGGAGAAGCAGTGGGGGAGGGGAAGCAGCGGGGGAGGAGGAGCAGTGGGGGAGGGGGAGCAGTGGGGGAGGGGAGGCAGTGGGGGAGGGCCTGGCATGCCTGGACCCAGGGCTGCACCCGCAGCTGCCACGGAGCAACAGTGGAGGAAGGGCTGGAGCCTGGGCTGGAGCCTGGGCGGGGCCGTTGCTTCAGCCCACATTGGTGTCCTGGTCTGTGCCAGATTCTCACCCTGTGAACAGCCCAGGCTCCGGGGGGGCTTACCGCAGGCCCCGTCTCTCTCCCACCTGCAGCCTTGCTAAGCCAACCAGGTCTTTGAAATGAGGTCGGAAACAAGGGGTCAGATGCGGCAATGGGAACCAGATACGGGTGAGAAGCTGAGGCTGGACCATCCCACCTGTTCCAAGCTTGAGAACACAAGTGGAATTCTAGAATTCTGGCTGGGCTACTGGAGGAATCTGGAATTTAGGTCAAATCGTTGAAAAGACATCAGCAACAACAATCCAGTGAACAAGGCGTCTTATAAAACAGGACACGTGGTGCAATCTCATCTTTGCAAATACGCGTATTTCAATGAGCGTGTGTGTGTGTTGATCAATATCTATATTCACACAGACCCAGAGTTAGGCTGGACTATAAGGAAGGGCACAGTCCCCCACAAACCTGCTCTCACTTCAGACACCAGCCACAAAATAGGGAGTCCCTGGGGCCATCAGCTACAGACTCAGAGATACCCACTGACCCCCTCAGGTAATTCCCTAGAAAGACCCACAGAAGTCAGTAAAGTACTTCAATTACGATTGCAGTTTTATTATAGCAAGCGGATACAAATCAGAAGAGATGCCTAGGGCGAAGTCTGGGATGGTTCCAAATGGGAAGCCCCCACAGATCCTGGGAACACGTTACCCTCCCGGCAAAAAAGTATGACAAACACAACGCGTATCACCAAGCAGGGAGATTTAGCAGAGTTTCAGTGTGCAGTTTTTATTGAGGCTTCACTGCGCAGGCGTGATTGTGAATCACTGACCACGGGACTGAACTTGATTTCCAATCCTCCAGGTTGGGCTGGCGTCACAGGGTTCAGAGCCCCAACCCTCTAATCACATGGTGTGTCTTCCTGGCGTGGCCAGCACCATCCTGAGCAATCCCGTGAGCCCGAACCACCCAGGGCACCGCTGAGAGTCACCTTGCAGCATAAACTATGAGGTGTGGTCTGAGGGGCCACCACGAAGAGCAAAGACCCTCCTAGCACTGGGAAAGTTCCAAGGATTTAGAGGTTCCTTCTCAGGAGCTGGAGACAAAGCCAGCCAAATTCATCATCACACAATATGTACGAGAGATAGAAAAAGTCATGGAGAGAGATCCCGTCCCTCAAAACCTTCACGAAGAAGTTCTCCTGCCATCTGCTGAACCTTCTGTGGTTTCGCAGAGTAGGAGATTCAGGCCTGAGGCTGGTCCCACCCCACCCACTCAGGGCTTCCCCAGGGTCTAGGGCCCCAAGACCCCCTTCCTGAGAACAGACTTTAGATTTAATTTCAAAAACCCTGCTGAGGACTCCCCCTTTCTCATTTTTCATTCATCAGGTGGCTGGCACTGGGCGTAATTTTTATCATCAATAAATATGGGATCCTTGGAGACCCAGCTTTGAGTTTGGTTTCTCTTGACAGGTAAGACATCACTTCCCAGGGGAATTTCAGCAGATGATAACCGGTGGAAGCACCACCTGCTGAATGCTGCAACTATTCCTATCACCTCTGCATAGAAACATCTAACAAGCACCCAGCTTTCCAGCACCCCACGTTGCTACCCCTGGCCAGCCTCCTCCTGGCCTCCCTACAGTCCAGCCTCCCAGCGCCAAGGCCTGGACTCCACTGCAGGGCAGGGGCATCTGGTTCTGCTTTGCTTGGGAAAACAGGTTCGTTTACAAATATTTGGACTGTGGAGCTTCTCTCCCCACTCGGCCTCAGCTTGTGCCTGGGAATGAAACCTTCCTGTAAGGGACCCGAGTTGGGGATGGAGGCTGGGAAGCAGAGAGGTCTCTGTCTAAGTCAGCATCTTCCCTAACGGAAAGCACACCGCCAACCCCGCAGGGCTGCTAGTCATCTGGGGCCCTGAGGTGGGCAGTGTTTCGGGATAGCAGGGCTGAGCTGGCTGGGGCTGACTGCCACACTGAGACCCACGGCCCCTCCCATGGCACCTCCAAGAAAGGGCCTTTACCTCCCCTCCCCGACCCCTCCCCGCCCAGGTCCTCCCTCCCTTGCTGCAGCACTGAGGCCCAGAAAGCAGATGACCTGGCGATGGGTCTGGCAGGCGGAGAGCAGCAGGGTTCTCCCGGAGAGGAGTGCCAGGTGGAACCGGGCAGAGCTGCGTCTCAGCCAGGCACCTCCCCTGAGGATGCCCAGGCAAGAAGCAGAGCGTTTCAAAGGTGCCAAGAGGTGTAATTCATTCACTTGCCAATGACTGAGTTCCTACTCAGTGCCAGCTCTGAGCTAAGACCTGGGGCGCTGTGCTGAGCCAAAGAGAGCATAGCCCCTCCCTCCTAGCCCCTCCCTTCCCAGTAGGGGAGGCAGGGAGAAATCCCGCTAATGGGGGCAATTACGAATGAAGAGAACTGCTGAGAAGAAAAGGAGCTTGGATCACATTGTGCAGGACCCAGGGACCTCTGTGGAGTAAAGAGGTCACCTTCAGACTGCATCATTCCATCCTCTGTCTCCATCGTCCCATCTCCCCTCCACCTTGGACTCCCTGCCTTCTTGCGGGGATGTGTGTGACTGCCTTGGGCCCATCCAGATCATCCAAAATGACCTCCCCATCCCCAAATCCTTAACTTAATCACATCTTCAAATTCCCTCTCTCCATGTAAAGTAACATACTCACAGGTTCCCAGGGATTAAGACCTGGCCATCTTTGTGGGGAGGGCATTATTCTGTCTACACAGTGATCATGACACGGAATGGAGCCCTCCCTGTGGTTCTTTCACACACTAACGTTTGAAATCTAGTGAGCTGGCCGGCCGGATCTTGGCTAGCACAGAGGGCAGAGGAAAGCCACATCCGGTGTAGAGCTGTAGAAGGACTAATGGTATGGCGAGAGCTGCAGGGTGGTGATGGTGGTGATGCCGGCAGAGAGTGGCCCAGGGTCTCTGCACAGGTGGGTGACGCAGCCTGGGCAGTGCGGACTGGCGGGACAGCACTGTGGTGTTGGTAACACAGCACCAACAGCTAGCCTTCAAGGGAGGGCTCAGAAATGGACGCCAGCCACCTTGCCAGCACACTTAGCGGGACGCAGGAGAAACCACGGCTTCTGAGGGCCAGAGCTGCAGTGGGGGGTCATCTCTCAGGGCCTCGTCCTCGGCTGGAAATGGGGATGACAAGAAGGATGCCTCCCTCTTAGAGTTGCCTTGAGCGTCCATGAAGGACGGTGGCAAGGGTGTCAGGTGGTGTCAGGTACGTGGCAGGTGCTCAGGGAGTGCTGGCCACTGAGGCTGGGACGGCCTTCTGTCCACAAAGGTGTATGCTCCCCGCAGAGCCATTGTGGGCAAACAGCAGCCCAGCAGGGACTGCATTTCCCAGCCCCCTTGCGTCTGGGCGTGGTCACGCGACTGGTTCTGGTCAGCAAAATGTGGGCGGAAGAGATGAGCCACTTCTGGGCCGGGTCCATTCGATACCTCCTGTGCTCCTCCTACCCGCTGGCTGATGCCCAGGGTGACCTTTGAAGCTAGAAGGGGAAGATGGCAGAGCCCCCATCACACCAGGTCCCTGAACACGTACAGCCAGCATCCCCCCAGGACCCCACTGCCATTTAGACTTTATGTGGATGAGAAATAAACTTCTACTGTGTTCAACCACCAAGACCTTGGGATTTCCTACATCCATAACATCAGCTTGCTCTGCCTGAACTGATACAGTTGCCAGTGGGTACTTAGCCATCTGCTTAGCCTGAGAGTACAGCCTGAGAAATAAAATCAGCCTGAGGCTCAGAGAAGAGCCTTAGAAAATCTGACGATGGAAGGACGGAGCCGTGCATCAACTATGACCCTGAGGTCCCAGGACTGACCCGTATCGGGACAGTTCAGGGTATAGAGGATAAATGCTATGGCTGGGGAAAATGGACCTATTAATAATAACAGCTACAGATCATTAAGCACTTGCTATGGGCTGATCCTTCCTCTGCTTTATATTGCTGAACCCTATGTGGCAGGTACCAAGTTTATTCGATTTTTCCAAGAAGGAGCTTCTGTAAAAGCCTCCCAGAAAGGTTCTGTGTTTGCTTGAGGTTGCACAGCCTCAGAGCAGGAGAGCTGGGATTCAAGTCCATAATGCCTGACGCCAAGCCACGCTCTCGACCTTTGCCCAGACACCCTCCGCCGCAGCCCAGTGGGAGCTAAGAGGATTGCAGATACATAAGGAGATTTCAACGATGAAACATTACCCAGGATTTGGCCAAAACCATCATATTCAGATGCTTTAGAAGCAGATCTGTATAATAAGCAGAGAAGGTCCTCAGGCTGAATTTATAATTCTGGGACCAAGAAGTCTACAAGATTTGGGTTTGAAGACAGATAAAGAGAGAGCGACCTGGCCTCTGTTCCCCTCTCAATTTCTCTGTCTGGCCAACGTCGTTAATGTTTCTGGCATTTTTATTTCTGTCTCTTTACTTCCAACAAAACAAAACAACAAAGCTTATTTATTATAGTTTAGATTTTGACATTTATGGGTTCACAGTTAAATAATTTTATGGAGATTAAGACAAGGGTGAATTCTCATTACGAATGTCAATGTCTTGGGTCCCAGGTCCCTTAAGAGCCATCGAGAAAAGCCTGTATTTCATGAGCAAGCATCGCCAGTATGGCCTATTCATGTCTGTAGCCATTATCTCTCCCACAGTAATGCTGAGTAACAACCACAAAGACTCAGAGACACAGGACAGTGGACAAACGTTTGGCTCAAAAGTCTGTGGCATTCCACTGACGTGGGCGGTGCTGGGCTGGCCTCGCTCACGTAGCTGCCATCAGGCACGGGGTTCTGGCATCTCTGCTGTTCTTGGCTGGGCTCCCGCATGTGCCTGGAGGTGGCCAGCTCTCGGATGATCTGGGATGGCCTCGTCTGCAATGACTGGGCTGAAAGTCTGACCCTCCGGCAGGACAGCCTGGGAGTATTCTCAAGACAGGTGCAGGGGGGCGAGAGAGAATCGGAGAAAGAGCAGGTGTTTTTTTTTAAGCAGGTGCTCGCATCACATCTGCTAATGTCCCACTGGTAAAAAGCAAGTTGCATGTCTGAGCCACAGTAAGGAGGGACACTAAAAAGTTATATAACAGACGGCGAGGACACTGGAGGAGCAGAGAACAGGGGAGGGGGACATTGGCACTGTTGATCTGCCACAGCATCTGTCATTTACTCAGAGCCTGGTGCCGGCCCGGGTCCCTCCCGTGCAGCACCTTCGACACTTGCAGGTATCTTCGTCCTGTCCCTGATTCGGAGCCTCAGAGAGATGAAGTAACTTGCTGGAGGTCGCACGGCTAGTGAACAGCAGAGCTGAGGTCAGAATTCAGTGCCGCTGCCGCAGTAGGTCGTCTTTCTACACCGGCAAACGGCTTGGAGACAAATATTTTTATGACTAATTTTGAGAATGTATCATAGCATAACTGCTTAAATTTCTAACCTGAGCGGAAGATTCATGTAGCAGGTTTGAGCCTTTGTTGGTTTGTCAGTGTGAACATTTTAAATATCAAATTTTAATATAAAATGACTATCCCCAAATAACAAGAGTAATAGTAATGTTAATTTGTCAAGAATTTACCATGTGACAAGCACCGTATTAAGAACTTTAACACATCCTATTCAGGTCTGACAGCCACCTTATCAGGTAGGTATTGCTTCTCCCTCTATTTTACAGATGAGTTATAATCAAGAAGCAGGTCTGGGCTCTAACCCAGGAAGGATAACACCAGAGCTTAGGCTTTGAACCGTCTTGCGAATGGCCCCCTTCTTTGTTATTAAATAGAACTTGACGTGTCTGGGGGTCACTTTGGGGATGATCAGCTGTGTGCTGTGAGCCTCTCCCTTTCTGCTTTCATCTCTTCCCCCCGGGGTCTCATCTCCCCAGGCAGGATTAGAGCAGGCCTGGGGCAGGGCCCTGGGTGGAGGGTACGCTTCCAAGGCTGCAGCGGGAATTGTGCTGGGAGGGGGGGGCGCTGGCCACAGGGACCTGGCTTCTTGGCAGTGCAGCCTCCAAGATGGATGGCCATGGCCTTCAGGGCCGGACAACCGCTTCTCGGGCCTTTGATGCTGAAAGCAGAACAAATGGGAGCCGGCGGCCTGGCCACAGCTGCCTCTCATTAGGGCCTGCTTCCTCCAGCCCCGGACAAGGTGGACCCACGAGGTAAGCAGGGCAAACACCACATGTGTCTTCCCAGCTGGCTGCAAAACCTTGCTCTTGACTTCTCGCCCCCAAACCCACCTCCCAGCCCCCACCCAATATTCCCCCGGTTCCTCAGGCCAGAATCTGAAGTTTGAATGGGTCTTCCCTTCCCATCCCCCCATGTCCCATTGGCTCTGCTTCCAAAATATATCTTCAGTCTAAAATCTCTTTCCTTCTGCACCGACATCACCTAAGTCCGCGTCACAGTCTATCTGGCCTGGACAAGAGCAGTAGCCTCCTGTTAAGGGTTGAATTGTGCCCCTCCAAGTTTATGTGTTGAAATCCTAGCCCTCTAGGACCTCAGAGTGTAACCTTATTTGGAAACAGGGTCATTGCGGATGTGATTGGTTAAGACGAGGTCATACTGGAGTAGGGTGGTGTCCTTATTTAAAAGGGCTATTTGGACATGGACATGGACACAGGAGAATGCCATGCAAAGGTGAGAGTGGAGATCGTGGCGATACTTCTGTGCACCAGGGAATGCCAAAGACTGTAATCAAACTCCAAGAAGCTAGAAGAGAAATATGGAACGGATCCTCCCCTTCAGCCTTCGGAAGGAACCAAAACCGCCGACACCTTGATCTCAGACTTTTAATCTCCAGGACTGTGAGAGGACGATGAATTTCTGTTGTTTAAGCTGCCCAGTCGGTGGGACTTTGCTACGGCAGCCCTAGACAACTGATGCACCACCCACCTGGATTCTCCACTTCCTCTCTTTCCTCCCTCCCCACCACTCACACTGCACTCCACACACTGAAATGCCGGTTTGGACCATGTGCTTGCCCTGCTTAGAGTTATGTGCAAGCTGACCGTGGCCTGCCAGGCCCTGGAAGATGTGGCCCCATCTTCCTCCTCCTCCCTAGCCCACTGCTCTCTGCCTACCCCATCCCCCTTGTCAGTCTTGGGCATGTCAACCTCATCCAGCTAAGGGCCTTTGCACATGCTGAGCCCTCACCCCACCCCAGGTCTTTGCATGGTTACCTTGTCCAAAGAGCCAAAGACATTAGTGGGAGGAGGAAGAGAACAGTGGGGTGAGGAGGGAGGACCCTGATGGAAGGTTGACAGGCCTGTGCCCAGCTCACGGCCTCTGAGAAGAGAGGGCTGTTCACCGGGGATTTGCAGTTTTGATGTGCAGACCTAGACCTTACCCTATCTCTTTTCTAGGGACATGGGGAACCTTAGATGGGTCTCTGGTGTAATGACATGGACCTTGGTTTGCCCATCTATACAATGGATCCATATGTGACCTCATTTAATGTGCCCAACATCAGGGTGAGGCAGGTGTTATCTCAATAATAGGTTCCATTTGTATCTTCATTTTTTAGAGGGGAAACTGAGGCTGGGATAGAGGAAGTAACTTGCCTACGATCACTGTGAGAAATGGCAGATCTGGGATTTGAACCTGAGTCTCCCTGGCTCCAGAATTCACATCTGTGGCCATTGTGCTATGGTGGCTCTGAGAAGCTGGGACACTGCCCACATCTGTAAAATGGGCAGGTGTCTGCAGAGTTGAGGTTACCAGGCTTTGGGTGCATCCATGCGATGTAACTGCATGGAGCCCTTCCGAAAGGCAAAGTCCATGTTGAAACGCTATGAGGTGACAAACACGCACACACACAATGCTGATACGTGCACACTGCAGGCATCACGTGTCCTCTGCTCTGTGGCTTCAGCAGGACAGAAATTCCAAAGCCACACAAGACACCCAAGAGAAACCTCTGGGCTCTCCCCACAGGTGATCACAGCTGTCGTTGGGGAGGGGGAGAAACGGCGGGGATGACCTGGTGACTTTGTCAACGTGGGACGTTCCAGCTTCGTACCAGCTCTGAGGGTGAGACGAAGTAAAGAAGGTAACAGGCAATATCGCAAGATCAGTGTGATTGGAGTACGGCTTTAACCAGCTGTAAACAAACTGCTTTGAAACATCCCTAATGCACGTTGCGTGTTAGTAACGGGAAGTCCCCAAATACAGCCTACCTGTCACCTCCGAATAACAGCTACTGACCTATGTCCGGTCCAGCCTCTCCAGGGGGCCAGGCTCTGGGCTGAGATCCTCAGATGCTTATGCATCTGCTCCCGTTTAACCCCCAAACGACCCTCTGAGGTAGATAGCAACAGTCCCTCCCCCACTTTACAGAAAAGGAACCTGAGCTTCGGCAAGGGCAGTCATTGGCCAGCGGTGGCTGAGCTGGAGGTGCGGCCAGACCTGGGGACCGCGGAGCCCACGCCGTCAGTCAGGGAGTGTGGCAGTCTGAGGCGGGACCTCTTTATTAACATGCTTTCCTATAACTTTAGTAAGCCTTGACGCCCCCCACCTTTCACTGCAAATAACATGCCTTTGGCTTTAAGGAGCCGTTTGCCTTTGTCCCCAGGAGGGGATCACAAGCAATTGAGAAAGAGCAAAGAGTCCCAAATTCAGGTATGTTTCTCTTCCATCCGGGTGAAACACAGAGCAGTCTGGGAAGAGGGTTTCTTCAATGCGCTTGGAGAGGCAGAGCCCGGGAGGGAGCAGGAGACCGTCTCAGGGTGGGGTCTGCCTGGCGGAGGTGGCGGGAGTGGCAGCCCCTCACCCAGGGAGGTGGGCAAGCAGAGGGTGCTCCCCTCCCTCCCAGGAAAGCCCGGCAAGTGTCCAGAGCCAGCAGGGCTTGGAGCCGGAGCGCAGCACCTGTCACGTGGGGTCTCCCGTAGCCCAGGGACACCGCCCCACCGCAAAGGACAGAAAGGCGGTGGCTCAGGAGGGGAGGAGAATCCCAGGTGTGAGAAGCCCAAGACGCTGAGCCGCCTGCGTGGTTCCAGACTGGGGGGCTGGCGGAGGACCACGGCACATGCCGCCATCGTCATCATCGTCATCGTGGAAAGGACCAAAGGACTTCCGACTGCCCAGACCTGAGGACGCCCTGCCTCCTGCTCTGACCCAGTGAAAGCTGAGAAAGTCATTGCAGTGGACGCGACTAAGCGGGACCACACCAGCACAGGAGGGCTCCAGAGAGAAGTGAGGTTCGCCACAGGAAAATAAAGGAGTTAGGTTTATTTGCACCCCTGAGTTTACAGCCTGTAAAATGTACACCTGCCTCGATTCGCCCCACACTGACTGGCTCCTGCTGGAAGGCCCAGCTCTGTGCACGCCCACCGCCTTCCTCCCTCCACACACACGTCACACACCACGCTATACACACACCACACCCTCCACACACACACCCCCACCCCCACACCACACACACAGGAACTCTGAGGGTCAGCTCAGGAGGGTGTCTCCCTGACCCTGTGTGATCAGCAGAGTGACACCCCCCAGATACGTCAACATCCCAATCCCCAGAATCGGTGGTATGTTCTGTTACATGACAGGAGGGTTGAGGTTTATCCTAGTCTGCTAGGGCTGCTAGGACAAAAGTGGCATCGACTAGGCGGCTCACACAACAGACACTTATATTGCTCACAGTTCTGGAGGCCGGGAGTCCGAGATCCAGGGCCAGCAGGGTCAGGGTGTCTGGGGAGGGCTCACTCCCTGGCTTGGGGACAGGAGCCTTCCCACCGAGCCCTCGCGTGTGGGAGCAGAGAGAGGCCTTGGCTCTTTCCCTCTCATAAGGACACTACTCGTCAAGCGTCCTTACAAGTGAAAGAGGGAGGTGGGAGAGGCAGCGTCAGCTGGAGAGAGACTCGAAGGTGCAACACTGCTGCCTTTGAAGACAGAGGGAGGAGCCACGAGCCAAGGAATGCGGGCGGCGTCTAGAAGCTGCAAAAGGCAAGGGAATGGATTCTCCCCTGGAACCTCCAGAAGGAAGGCAGCCCTGCTGACACCTTGATTTTAGCCCAGCAAAACCCGTTTTGGACTTCAGACATCCAAAACCATCAGATGACAAATCTGTGTTGTTTGGGTCGACCATGTTATAGCAGCAATAAGAGACCAATACGTCCACTGGCTCAGGACAGCCCTTGCCCTTGCTGGCCCACCTCTCTTCTGCTGTTCCCCCCACCCACCTCATCACCACATCCCTGCTCTCCTGGTCCCCCAAGGCAATCCCTCTCCCTTCCTGGACCTCCAACCCCGGCTCAGAGTCGGGACATTCTGGGATCTTTTTCATTGGTTTGGGGCCTGGCAATGGGCAGCTGCCAAATTCCAGTTCCCAGGGGGCAGGGCAAGAGCAAGTGGCCTGGGACGGGGCCCTGGACCCTCCTAGACCTCCTCAGTCTTTTGTGAGGCAGGGCCGAGGGTGGGCGTGCAGGCCCAGGGTGGACGGGGAGCAGGAAAGCGGGCGGAGGGGGCTGCGCGGGGTGGAGAAAGAGGTCGTCTCAAAGGTACCAGAGTGCATCGCACCTCGTAAAGCAGTGTGAACTGGAGCGTGCAGAGTTACTGCCGTGGGGACTTTCATCTCCTGTCAATAAAGCGCTATCAGCACTGAGCCGCATTTTCGGCTCTTAATTCCAGATGTGGCCCACAGCCCACCCCCTGCAGGGCCTCTCGCTTCCTGCCTTCTTCCCACGCAGGCCACGCAGGGCGATGCTGGGCCACATGATGGAGAAGGACATCAGAGAAGCTAAATCAGCATCTCAGGACTTGTCCTGGGGTCGCAGGAGCCAGGCAAGCCCAGCGGGGTTGGTGGGATGTCACCGACGCAGTGATTCCTGCCCCACGATGCAGACAGAGAGCTGGGAGTGGCTCCACCAAAGGTCTGGCTGTGCCTGCTGAGAGGTGGGAGGGGACACTCCCTGGGAGGCCCGGACCCTCACCCCAGGGCTGTCCTTGACCTGGATGGTGATCTCGGGCAAGCCAGTTTTCTTTTCTGGCCTCAATAGTCTTGGCAAAATGAAAAATTGCTCTAGTTTCTTCTGTTAATTAATCAATAATTATGTGCTAAGCCAGTAGTGCATGCTGGTTCCTGTTTTAGTCTTGGGAGATGCAGGGTAGGCAAAGAGCGAGGCTCTCTGCATTTGTAAAGTGCTCATTCTAGCAGGAAGAGGCAGACGAATCCCAAGTAAACGTATGAAAAGGCCAAATAGCCACAGATGTGATCAATGCTGTGCGAGAGAGGAGAGAGGATGATACGATAGAGGGAGACTCTAGGGAAGGGCCTTCCTTAGGAAGGTGGTCAGGGAGCCTTCTCTGAAGGGGATGTTTGAGTTGAGCCACTTCGGAGGCAGTTCCATAATCAGGGGTCAAATTTCCTTGTGTTAATTAGGACAAGGTCACAGGCATATCAAAGAAGTCTGGAGGTATGCAGCTTGCGGCTGGAGTGACACTCCACAGTGTCACATCTCCAGCCCCTTCCATGTTGCTAGTACACATCCTCGGCATGTGGCTCACTCTTCGTGGTCTGAGATGGCTGCCTGAGCTCCAGACATCAAGTCCACTCTCCAGTTATGCAGAAGGAGGAAGGAAAAGAGAAAGGCAACCTTTCTTCCTTTTGCGGTACTGCCCAGTAGTTGCACACAGCATTTCTGCTTACCTCTTGTTAGTGAGAATGCTGGGAGGTACAGAGTTTATCCCAGGTGGTTACATGCACAGCCAAGAGTCAGGGTTATATCACTGAGAGGGAAGAGGAGAATAGGTATTGGAGGAGACAGCCAGCAACTCTGTCACCCACCTACAAGTTAGGGAGTTCATATACAGAACCTCCCTGCTGCCTCCACCACTCAAACCCACATCCAACGACAAGCTCATGAGTTACCCCCATAAACCTGGTCTTTCCTAGCTCATGAATTGGCCAGTTACCCAAGACAGAAATGGGACGACTCTCTGCACCTCCTGCAAAGACTCACATCCACCACATCACCAAGGCCTGCCCAGCCAACCCCCAAACATATGCTGAACTGTCCTCTCCATCCATCTCCACAGCCACCACCCTCATCAAAGGCCCGTCTCTCTCCTCGTCCACTGCAGTAGCCTCCAGGTTGGTCTCCTGCTTCCTGGCCATCAATGCCCCACAGAGCAGCCATCAGTCTAAAGGTCATTCACTGGCTCGGCTGCAAGTCCTTCAGTGGTTTTCAGGATAAAAATACCAAGGTCCCAAATCTGTGATGCAGCCCTGCCATGACCAGGCTCTACTCTGTCCCTCCTATGCTGTCTCTAGCTCTCCAGCTCTTGCTTTTTGTCTCTCTCCGTCTTCCCCCTTCTGGCACACAGGCCTTCTTTCAAGTTGTCAAGTGCTTCATGCTCCTTCCAACCCCAGGGCCTTTGCACAGGTATATCTCTCTGCCAGGAATGCTCTGCCCATCTCCTTGCTCGCCGGACTAAATCGCACTTCAGAGGGCCTTCCCTGACCTACCACCCAAACTTAGACCAGGTTATTGGCTCCCACACCGCCCTGTGTATCTCACACGTGCAGCAGGGGTCACAGTTGCAGCTTGTCTATTGTTTAATGGCTTCTCCTGTCAGAACGTCAGCTTCCTGGGGCAGGGAATGCATTAGGTTCACTGACGGCTCCTGGTCCCCAGCACAAGGGGGTGCCTAATAAATGATGGCTCAGCGAACACATTTAACTTCTCTGCCAATCCCTGCACCCCCAGCCCGACACCAGCCGATGTGCCTTGATCCCGGAGAGGGAAACTCAAATATCTGGGAGGCGAGAAACTGTGCATGTCAATGGTGGGGCTGCATTCGTATGGGCTATGCATGGCGTAATAAACATGCACATAAAGTCTGCTGAATGTCACCTGCATCACGTGGAATATGCGGCCTCCAAGGTCAAGAGGCAGGGGAGAGAAAGTCGAGGAAGGCACGTTGGCTCTAACTGCCTTTGCCTGAAAGTGACACTCATAGTTTCCATCGGAGTCCGCTGGACAAAGGAGTCACATGGCCCCACCCCAGCTGCAAGGGAGTCTGGGAGGTGGAAGGAACACTTGGAATATTTGGTGAGTTCCAGCTGTCTCTGACACATTCCATGACATGATGTAGGTGTGAGAAAAACCTCTACACTCACTTGCATTTGTTGCAACACGCCAGCGTCGAGCACCTTCCAGGTGTGTGCCCTGAGACTGGGCTTCATCCCGGGCACTCTCCTCTGCTCACACTTGCATTGCAGCTGCCATGCGGAGACGCCAACCTCCCCTGCACACCCATCACTCCTCAGCTGAGCAGCCAGCTCCTCGGAAACATCTGGAATCCCTCCCTCCCAGTGGGAGACATGGCACTAGCCACAGATGGTGTCTCACCAACCGTGGGGCATCCTTGGTATGACTAAGGGGACATCTGGTCTCCCTTTGTCTTGAATGCAGTCAAAGTGAATGAAAGAGGAGATCGGTCTTTCAACCAAAAAGAAAACATTTGAAACATTTAACTGGCTACGTCTGTCATTCATTCTCCTGCTACAGAACCCCTGTGCCCAACCATTCAGTTATTCCATGGGTATCCCATGCCAGACATGGATGAGACTTTCGGGTGCAGAGCTCCTGAAACATTCAGAGTATTGTCAGGGCACAAGGAGTATGATACAAGGATCTTACCCTTGGGGCAAGTCTAACTGGCTTGCTGGGGCTGATACTAAGGAGGAAGCCATATGATGATGAGGATGCTGATGACAATGGTGACAGCCGCCATTACCTGAGTGGTTGTGATGTGCCAAGCAGTGGGTGCTGTGCTAGGTGTCTTACAGGCCCGATTGCCTCTGATCCTCAAAACAATCCCAGTGAAGCAAGAACCATTATCCCCACTTTCTTGATAACTTGGCATCCAAAACCAGCTACAGCCAAGTCGCCCGTGCACCAGCCAGGTCTACTCAGGGATGCTGGTGACATCTCCACCGGACCAGTTCTGCTGTGTGATTGAGGCATTGTTCCTCACTGTACAGCCCCTAAGCCGGTTTCTCCAGCCCCTGTCTGCTTAAATTAGTCACATTTGGTTTCTGTCACCTGGTACAAGTAGCTCTGCGCGCTTGGCGTCAGCCAGCAGGAAAATGTCCCAGCAAATGAGGGATAAACCCACCAGTGCCTCAAAAGTGCCATCTCTCCCTTCCCCTCTGCCTCTGCCTGGGTTCAAGGCCACATCTACTGTCCCTGTATTATTAAAACGGCCGGTACGTGGTCTCCCTGTGTCCATGGCTGCTCCTCTAACCATTATCTACACGCCCACAAGAGGGCGCTCTCTAAAGTGGAATTCTGACCGACTCCCGCCAGTGCTGCTAAGTGTCTGCAGCTCGCGTGACCAGCAGGACAGAGGCTCCCTCCTCCTCCAGGCCTTCCAGGCCCTTCAGATCTGTCGCTGCCTGCCTGCAGCCACAGCTCCAATCATGCCCCTTGGCCACCTCTGGACAGTTCTCCAATTGCACCACCGACCCTCGGGCCTCTATTCCCACGGTTCTATCCAATAAACGGTTGTTGAATGTTGAGCCCTGCGTTTGTCCCACCTGCATCCCTAGCGTCTAGCACAGTGCCTGGCACATGTTAATTTCCCAATAAGTAGTTGTTAAATTAATTGAACTAAAATTAGATGGGACCTGAGTACTCATCTAGTTCAGGATCTCAAATGGGTTTTCCAAAGGCTGGATTCAGCCAGCATCATTTTAAGAATTTTATTTTAGCAAGCTGTCAGCGTTTTTAAAAGTGGAGATTCCATGTAGGAATGCATCCAAGTTTCTGACTTCTCTTCAATAAGTAGAAGAGCCGCCCCCACCCCCTTCCCAGCCCGCATTCTGCTCCGACAATAATCTTCATGGTCGGAGCTGAGTGGTGGATGCTCCTTGCAAACAGGCGAGCATTCTCCATTTTTCCACAGCTCCTACCCAGCTCACGTCTCTCATGTTGGCAAAATCTGTCTTGGGTCCTGAGAAGTACTGAAATTTTCAGTCCCTGAACTGTTTGAAATCTTTTGCAAGTGGGCACAGATGCCTGCTAGGGATTTGTCCAAGGTCTCATTGCATGGCAAAGCTGGGACATGTCCCCAGGTCCTCGCCCTGCTCCGCCATCTGCCTCACGCGCTCCAGACGACGGAACTGGCCCCGAACGCAACCCGCACGTGCTTGGAATCTCCGTTTGGGATTTGCCTTAAGCTCATTTTGCTACAAGGTTGGGGATGTTTTAGAGCCTCCTAAGTCTGCATAAACCCCTCCCTGTACCACCCCCGGTGAGATCCGCCAGTGCCCCCTAGCTCGGCGTCCAGAGCCACATCCATCACGGACACCGGGCTGTCAGCACGGCCACGTGCCCCTCTCAAAGGCCCAAATCCAGAATGGATTTATCCCGGGGGGAACCTTGTTATGCTTTTATGTCTTCCATTCATTAGACTTTCTGTCAGCAGCATAAATCTGCTCACTGGGGAGCAGGGAAGACATGCAGGGAACAGATAGAAACTCACCGAGGGCTGAGCACGGCAGAGCGTGACTGTCCACCCGCTGCCTCCCCAACCCCTATATTTTTTTTTCCTTTGTGCTTTTTTAACCAAAAAGAGACCTGAGAGGGATCCCTGGAGGAGGAGGAGTGCACAGGGAGGACGGACAAGGACACCGAGGTTGACACTGTTGGTTTCCCCATAGTCCTGTGAGATTGCCCTTAATTTGCCCCAATCCTGTAGCCCAAAAATCTTTCCTATTATTCTGCTGTAGCACACCTAAGAGGACTTATTTAAAAAAAAAAAAATCTTTTTAAACTCTTCAAGAGCCCCCCATTGCAATTAGAACAAAATGCAAACTCCCTGCCAGGGTCTCCCAGGCCCCCGCTGGTCTGGCCCCAGCCTTCCCCTCCCATCTCGTCTCGCAAAACTCTCTCCCTTCGCTCGATACGGTGCAAAAACACTTTTCATCCATCAAACATGAGTTTAATGAGCATCTGGTAGGTGCCCCAGCAATTTTACAGGCCCATAAGATACAGTAACAAGCAAACAGAGAAAATCCCTGCCCCTATGGAGCTTACATTTTAGTGGAACAGAGGCAGTATCATAAATGAACAAACCCATGTATAATATGTCAAATTGTGCCAAGTGCTATTTAAAAAGAAACTGGAGGCTCAGTTGGAATCCCAGCTACTTGGTAGGAAGATCGCTTGAGCACAGGAGTTTGAAGCTAATCTGGGCAACATGACAAGATCCCCTCTCTAAAGAAGAAAAGTAAAAAAAAAAAGGAAGAAAGAAAGAAACTAGGATACGGGATGGAGAGTGCAAGGGGAGATATTTCAGACGGGGCGTCTCAAGGAGGCCTCTCTCGGGAGGTATCCTTTGGGCAGAGACCAGAGTGGAGTGAGGGGTGAGCCGGGGAGATAAAGAGGGAGGGGCGCACATTCCAGGGAGAGAGAACAGTGAGTGCAAGGGGCGGGAGAGAGCAAGGTGCGTGCAAGCAAGTGCGAGCAGGCCTCGGGGGTTTGCCTGCGCACACTGTGACATCACATTGTTACGTCATCGCTGCCTCCTCGAGCCATCCCACTGTCCAGAAACCGCCAGGGACCTAGAATCTCATGTCCCACTCTGTCTCTACTCCCCACGTTGTGTGCACATCCGAGGGGTTGTTGGGTTCACACCACCGCGAAGTTGGGCTCAGTGTCGTACTTGTCTACAAATGGAGAATAAAAACAAAACGGCTTTGTTCCTTCTATCCCCAAACTCATTCCCATGTCAGGGCCTTTGAAGCAGCCACCCCTTCTAGAACATGGACTCTCCTTCCGCCCAGCACCTTCACCTTTCACCCTTCACCCTTCACCCGGAGCCTCACTCTTCCATCCATTAGAGCAGTCATGGGTGGCCCCAAAGTTTGTATGTCGAAGCCCTAATCCCCAGTGAGATCGCACTTCTAGGAGGTAATTAAGGATAAACAAGGTCATAAGGGTGGAGTCCTAATCCCATAGGGTTGGTGGCCTTATATGAGGAGCACGAGATCTCTCTCTGTCTCTCTCTCTCTGTCTCTCTCCCCTCCCCGCTTCTCTCTGAAAAGGCCATGTGAGGACATAGCGAGGTCACTGCCTGCAAGCCAGGAAGAGGGCCTTCACCAGGAACCAAATCAGCCACCACCTTGATCTTGGACTTTCCGGCTCCAGAACGCTGAGAAATAAATGTCTCTTGGTTAAGCCACCCAGCCAATGTTCTGTACAGCCCAGGCAGACAAAGACAAGGATTTCCCCAGGTTTTGATCATGCGTCCCTCCCCAGCAGTAAAAACACGGCGCATACCCTGGCTGTACGTGTGGCTACTTGTAAATTTCATCCATATTCACATACTCGACCGTCAATCAATCTGTATAGAAAACAGCAAGAAAGTTTTCCTACCTTATTTTTAAGACTGAGAAATGAAAATAAATAGAAGTTTTACTATTTTCTTCACGGAGCCCACTGGATCCTCTCATGCACTCCACTCTGGAGGCGTCATTTTAGGACTCAACCTCTGTCCTCCAGGAAAGCCTTTTCTGAACTACAACTCATTCATTCATTCTTTCATTCATTCACTAAACAAGTATTCATAAAGGACCAACTGGGGACTGAGTATATGTTGATGCATCATACGTGGGTCTGCTCTGGAAGGCGACAACTCAGTGCTGGTGGGACTTGCTGGAAAGCAGTCTCCTCTGGAATTAGCTGTAATTAACTAAATGTTTAATAACCTGTTTACAAGACACCTACCTCTCCTACCAGCTCTGTGAGGACAGGGGCCTTTGCTGCCTGTACCATTCATTCTTGCCTCTTCAGTGCTTGACACACAGTAGGCATTTAATAACTGGGGAAGGAAGGAACGAACGAAAAGCGAATGATTGCGTTCACTCTCCCTTTTCTCCTCCCCTTTCCTGAGGTCAGTCTTGCCGTGAAAAAATGTCAAAGGAGCTCAGGGGCCGGCGAGCAGGCCGGCTGAGTGGGAGCGATGGCGAGATTTGCAAGCAGGGGCCAGGTTAGCAGTGGTTTTATTACATCCCATTAAGCATATGGTCACGATTATAATAAGCACATGAGTTATGGCGAGTGACACATGTTTCTTAAGGAAAAAAAAAAAAAAGGAGGAAGAGAAAAAGAAACACTGCAAGCCCCCAGAAGTGGCCTGGCCCGCCCCGGCTTTTTCACCTCTTTGCATCCTGGGCGTGGCCTGTGGCAGAGCGAAGGCGGCCAGGGCTGTGCTCAGGGAGAACAGGGACTCCCCGGGGGGCCAGGGAGGGTCTGGGGCTGCCAAGAGCATCTTGCCCACTTGTCTGAGAGCCACCGGGGGACAGGAGTGCCCCAGCTAGTTGGTGCCCCAGTATGTCTGGCCCAGAGCAGACATCTGGGGGGCGTGTATGTGGAGGGAGGAGTGGAAGAGGGAGAGGAGGAAGGAGAAAAGAAAGAAAAGAATGAAGAAAGGAAGGAGGGAGGGAGTGAGGAAGGGAGGAGACTAAAATTTCCCAATGAACTTTCATTCATTCATTCATTCATTCATGCAACGCCCAGGCCATCTACAGCGTGGTGTAGCAGGTGAGCCTGGGCTGGGGTCAGGACACCGGGGTTGCTCCCTGGGCTTTGCCATGCACATCCTGTGTGGTCTTCAGTGAGGTGCTTTCCTTCTCTGTGCCTCATTTGTGAAAGGGGGTGGCCACTCCAATCTCTCTTGGCTTGGACTTGATGGGGGCTGCAACTCTCTGGCGGGAAGGGGCCCAGAGAAGTCTGCCTCCTTCAGGATGCATCAGGGAGGTCTGCGGCGAGCCTTCAGCCAGCAGGTTCCTAACAGTTCATCTAATCAAATTCCTTCTCACCCATTTTACAGGTGTGGACACAGAGGCCTGGGTGTCTGTGCTTCCTTGCCACGAACTGGTGTTCTTCCTTATCTCATGGTCAAAAGGGATTATAGCCAGAGAATCAAAGACACAAGCATCTTCAGTCCACCTTCTGTGATCGAGGAGGTCTCCACGTCTGGGAAGCAGCGGAAGACAAGGAACCTATTCTAGGAAGCTCCACCCCACCCTGGCAGCCAGACCTTAGACCCTAGAACAGGCATCAGCTGCTGATGACGGAGGCTGTGGGAACTGAAGGCTTCGGTCACCAGAACTGGGGTGTCAGGAGAAACAAGACCCTCCTCTCCGAAAATGTGCACCAGAGCCTCATCACCTACAGAACAGCTTATTCATTCATTCATTCACTCATTCAACAACCAGGCTGTCTATGGCACGATGTAGTGGGTGAGCCCTGGGCTGGGGTCAGGACAGCGGGCTTGCTCCCTGGGCTTCACCATGCAGGGCCTGTGTGGTCTTGGGTGGTCCCCCCCTCTTGCTGGATGAGGACACACGATTTGCTCAAAAGTCTCCCAACAGCATGTGTCAGGGCCAGGCTGGGACACAGGTCTGCCTGATCCCCAGGCCAGGGCCACTTCCTCCACTGCCTCCTTGCGGGGAGCCCTGCCTGGCCTCCGCAGCATGGCCACAGGCAAGTCAGGTCACCTCTCCGACGCTCAGCCTCCTTCCCCGTGGAGTGGGGACCGCCCCTGTATGCACGGCTTGGGGCCCGACCAAATTAGAGCTTCCCAGCCTTTTCCCCAAGGGAGGCGGCTTTTATTATCCTGTGTTTTGAAAGATTTTATCTCTTGAACAAACTTTGTTTTAAAGCAGTAATTAATTTATTTCCCCCTTCTTACTCCTCAGAGATGCCCCTGCTCGTCCCCGGAGATGACCTCTGCTTCCATACTGGGCCGTCAGAACTTTGTCACCTCCAGATGGAACACTCTTACCCGGCCAGGACTCTGACCACGGGTGAAATGCATCTGGTCTGGAAGGGCGGCTGAACCGTCCGGATGACGGGATTAAACCCACCGCTCTCAGCCTTCTGAGGACCCCAGACCAAGAGCCCTGAGAGGGTGATGGTGACAGTAACCGCAGCCACCGGCCTCTCTGGAGCTCACTGTATGTGCCCCATGTGGCTCCAAGAAGCTTGCATATGTGACCCCGAGGGCTTTGGTCCTTGTCCTGATTCTGCAGAAGAGGAGCTGAGACTCGGAGACATGACAACTCCCCCAAGTTGGGAGGTGGCAGAGTCAGGGCTCAAGCTCTGCCTGATTCTAGAATGACCCTCCCATTTTGGCTCTCCCATAACCAAACTCCACAGGCTGATGGCTTAAATAACAGACATTTATTGCTCTTAGTTCTGGAGGCTGGAAGTTCAAGATCAAGGCTCCAGCAGGTTCCATTCCTGGTGAGGGCTCCATTCCTGGCTGGCAGAGGGCAGTCTTCTCACTGTGTTCTCACATGGCTGTGAGGTGGGGACAGGGGGGAAAAACGCTGGTGTCTCTTCCTCTTATTACAGGGGCACTAATCCCACAGTGGAGGCCCCACCCTCACGACCACTTCTCAACCCAACTACCTCTGAAAGGTCCTGCCTTCCAATACCATCACTTTGGAGTTTAGGGCGTCCACATACGAATTTTGGAGGAACACAAGCGTTCGATGCATAACACCCACTAACCCCCAACACTAAATCCCCTTCCCATGCCTGAGTCTAGAATCCTGTGACTGGGGTCTTGCCCTAGAGGACTTTGCAGTCTAGCAGAGGATGCTGGATATGAATCGATTTGACCAAACCTGCAGGGTGGCCACGCAAAGGCCCCACGAGGCCTTGTATGATTTAGCCAAATACCAGCCACTGGTGCCTGCGTCAGAGCCAGGCAGCCAGGAGAGCTGTGGGCTCTCTGCTCCGTGCCTCAGTTTCCAGCGCTATGGCGCACAGACACTAATGCCTCAACGGGCTGTCCTAAGGCTTCCAAGAAATAGCAAAGGCTGAGCCGCCCAGCAGCCTGTGACTAGGACAGATCCGCGGGCCGCAGACCTTCTCCGCGCGCTGCCAGGTGGGGGCGGGAAAGGAAGCTGGAGGAGGATTGCATTCCGGGGACCCGTCCTGAGAACTGGGGCCGCCCCGCGAGGGCCGCGGGGGACGAACCTCCAGATAAATAAGAACAGTCCGCTCATCTTAACACTAAGCAGAGGGCCCTGGGCGGACTTGAAAGTCGCCGGCAGAGATGGATGGGCTGCTGCCGCGGCGGGGGCAGCCGCGCGCGGGCCGTGAGTGATGGGGTGTCGGGGCGCTCAGTCACCGCCCGCCAGAGATGCCGGCCTCTGTCCAGCCGCCGGGACATGTGCAGCGCCGCCGCCCCGCCCTGGTCCCGCCGGGGGATTTATGGCTTCGTTAAAGGCCAGGAGAGGGGCTGAGGCCAGGCCTGCGGTGGGAGGGTTTGATGTCCGCCTGGCCGCCCCTGCTGGGTTTCCGCCCTGCGCCATGGACGGGAAACCAGGCCCGGCCCGACGGGGCAGTGGGGACTCGGGGTCGTGCAGAAGGACTGAGGGGGCTGGGAACTTCCCAGGGACCCCCTGAGTTGCCCCTGCCCTCAGCTAACAGAGGGCCCCGGTGCTCCTGTCGCTGTCTCCAGCGCCTCGCCCCCACCCAGGCAGGTCCCTGGAGTGCCCTGGGAGATGCCACCCCTGCTTGCAGCTTTGGCACCTGTGCCGCCGCTGTCGGAAGGCTCTCTTTGGCACTCCCGCTCCCTCCAGGCAGCGTGGGGCCGCCTCTCAGGGCACTGCCTCCCTCGTTGAGCTTACTAACCTTTTCCACAATCGTTTGGGATTTGTTCCCAAGTGACCGTGAGCTTGAGGCCCATGGAGGCGGGGAACCCATTATTCCTCACCTTGACGGCCCCAGAGGTTTCCGTGTGATGTTAACTAGAGCATTTACTGGGCTCTTACGATGTGCGGGCCATGCTCAGCATTTTAGTATTGCGCTATTTACCGTGTTTATCAATTCACTTCACAGACGTGAAATCTGAGGCTCAGCTAGTCATCAGCCGGGATCGAACCACCGTCTGTCCAATTCTCAAACACTAGGGTGCCTGGCTACTCAGTGAAGCCCCAGCCTGAAGGGAAATCAGCAAACATGGAACGAGTTTCATCTTCTTCCTCAGCCACTATTTTTCTGAGTGTGGCACCGGCGTGCCCACGCTTTGCATTGGCGCAATAATGTGGATTCACCTGTGTTCTCCGGTTGACCCCCCACAACAACTCTGTGAGGTCAGCATTATGACGATCACCCCACTTTACAGACAGAAAAAACTGAGGCCCAAAGAGGGGGCGTGCCCTGCTACGGTCACGGCAAGCAGGTTCTGCGCCAGGGCTCTGGGATGTCCTGTCCTCGCTCCACGGCCCTCAGCTGTTCCCACACCTCCTCCCTCTCGGCCTGTCTCAGCTCAGGAGGGTGGGCAAAGGGGATGCGGAGACCTTGCAGGTGGACTCTTGGCCCTTCCTGCTGGGGGAGTGGAGGGGCCTTCAGACATGAAACTCCTGGGTCACCCTCGAGCCTCCCCAGAGCCCAGGCCCTTGCTAACACTCCCCCCCCCCCGCCAACTCAGGAGGGGTCCTTCCCTTTGGTGGAATGAAGCCCCTGTCTACACTGGGCTGGGGATGCCCTGGAGTCACCCTGACCTCCTGCCCACCGCACCCCTCTGGGCTGGGGCTGGAGGTGCTGCCTGTCCAGACCTACAGCTCTGGACTCGGCACAGCTGCTAGGAAGCAGCCTTCTCCCTCCACCTCCGCCTCCCCGATGGGGACCCTGCTTCAAACAGGGGTGTGGATCATGGCCCATGGAGGCTGTCTGGGGCGGGCTGGAGCAATGCAAGCTGGCTCCCTCTTCACCCTCAATGCTTGCTGGCTCTCTTAATCATCTATTTTGGGTCCAGATATTTAGTAAGTTGGGATTCTCAACACCTGCCCCAAAAGATCAGTCAAGATCGCCATTCATTCCCTGTTTTGGAGGGAGGAGGCTTTGAGGAGGAAATTGACATGTCTGCCTCACTTCAGGGTGGGACCAGGGTTAGCACTTGAGCCTGCAAAGGTTCTCTGCCTCCGTCATTCATTCACTCACCTACCGTGTGCAAGGCCCTGTTTGCTGAGCATCTACTACGTACAAGGTAGTGTTCTAGACATTGGAATATCTTCATGAACAAGACCGGCAAATATTTTTGTGGTCTTTGTGGAACCATAGCCCAGCAGGAAAAACAGAGTGGACAGAACTTCAGAGAATGATTAACTCACGCTGTGATACATCGCTTTGCTCACATCTCGGCCCAAATGTCACCTCTTCTGAGCGACCTTTCCCCGTGTCTAAAATGTACCCTGTCAATCTTGATCGCCTTACCTGAATTTTTTTAAAAATAGCGGAATGAGTATTTGGTATGAGGTTATGTGCTTCTCGGTTTATCTTCTGTCTTTCCCAGCAGACGGGGGCGCCGTGAGCACGGGCACTGTTACGCTCTGTGCTCTGACTCCAGCACTGGCATGTGGCAGGCACTCACTGGACACTCGCGAATGAGACAGGAAGGAATGAGTGAGTGACAGCCACAAAGAGGAACACGGGGGCTCTGGGAGGACAAACAGGGAAATCTAGCCTAGCCGGGGTCCCAGGGGAGGTACCCCACATAGCAGTAACTGACTTCAGGCTGAGCCCCAGAAGGACACTGGGAAAAGAGGTGGGAAGAGCATTTCAGGCAGAGGAACAGCAGCATGTGCAGAGCCCAGGATGTCAAAGATCTGAAAAGGTCCCTGTTGATGTCCCCAAAAAGGATAGTCACTGGCAACCGCTTCAAGGGCACACGAGGAGTGGAGCCATCTTCCAGCAAGGCTTTGGTGGCACTATGAAAGAGGCTTTCTACCCTTGGATTAAAATCCTGGCTCTGCTATGTGATCCGGGGCAAGTCCTTTAACCTCCCTCATCCTCAGCTTCCTCATCTGTAAAATGGGGGTGAGTGTAGCACCTGCCTTGTGGGGTTATTGTGAAGACCAAAAAAATGACAGCTTGAAGTTTTTTAAGATGAGAGCCTGACCTGTGGTGACAGTTAAGGAAATGCTGGCTATCGTAGAACAGGGCTGCTACTCTCGCCCACGCAAATTTAGGCCAAGGTATTCACGCTGTCAAAGGCGCAGTTCTTGGCTGGCTTCAATCTAGGAATGGTGGGGTGGAAAGTCCAAAGGGCCCCCAATCTCTCCCTTGAGCAAATCATCCCTTCTCAGCCTCAGTGTCCCCATCTGCTCAGGGAGGCCTCAGTCGGTTCCTCTGTGTGGCGGAGCTTCCCTCCCCCAGCCCACTCCCAGCCAAGCTCCTCGTTCCCTGAGGCTTTAACTTCCTGTCAGAGACCTCAGGGCCAGGCACATCCAAGCCTTCACCTCCTGCATGAATATTTTGCACCTTCCCCCAGCCCAGATGTCCTGGAGCCTTGCCTCCCTCGCTCTCTCGGGGCCTGCTCTCTGTCCTGGCCTGGCCTCTCCCCATTCCCCCAGCCCCTGTGGTAGGAGCCACTCTGCCCTGAAAAACCCCCAGGACCCCAAACACCCCCAAACTCCTGCCTATCTGTGCCCTCTGCAGCAGGAGCTCACGCCCACATTGTGGTAAATGATTTTAGGGGGGTTGACGCGCAGTGCAGGTTGAGGGGCTCCCCTAGTCTTACAGAGGGCCCTGTCTGCCCCTCACCCCACAGCACAGGGGAGGCGCGCCCCAGGTGAGGACACACTTGCACGCATATACACGCACGTGCACGCACACCCACTCAGGAGGGCTGGAAAAGCCTCCCCCAAGCCGGAGAGTGAGTTTCAGAAACTCAGGACGTGGGAGGGGGTCACGGAGGGGGCAGGCGCTGGCAGCGGGCCTGGAGCTGTGGTTTCTGATGCTGCCTCAGCCACGGGGTGGAGGGGAGCTGCGAGGCGAGGAGGGAAGCACCGAGTCTGCAGCTGAGCAGCGACGTGGAAAATTTCACAGGGCAGAGGCGGCCCGGCATCTGCAGTGAGACAAGGCGACCCGGCTTCCCCTAGTTTGGTGGCCCTGGGGGAGTCACTGTCCTTCTCCAGGCTGATTCCCTCCTCTGCAGAATGTCAGTTCCAGACAGCAGTCAGCATGGACCTGTGACACAAAGAGCAGGCAGACCCGGGTCCCAGTCTCAGCCCGGGCTCCTCGGGACTGTGTGGCTTGTGGTCAAGGGCTGCCCCTTGGTGAGGCTTCATTTCCTCATCTATGAAATGAGTCGATAACCCTTACCTTGCAGGATAACCACGAGGTCAAGAAACGGTGTGCAGGGAGCATCTAACATGCTGCCTGTTAAGCACATCCCTTCCTCGGGGTGCCTGCCCAGACCCCCGCTGAGATCAAGCCCCCTTTGTAGGATCTTTGCTCGCAGGTGCTGTCCTTCCCAGCACTGGGCGCCATCTGTACTTCTCTATGTCTTTGTGCAGTGATTTGGTGGATGTCCTTTCCCCCTAGATTTAAGCTCCCTGAAGGCAGGGATCCGAACCGGGCACACAGCAGGGGCTGCTATTGGTCAAGATCCACTTGGGAAAGCAGAACTCACGCCAGGTATTTCAACAGAGGGAATCTGATACAGGGAGTTAGCGGAAGGGGCTGGAGGAACTGCAGGGCCTAAACAGGATGGCTC